>CAEFZX010021884.1:0-58171 GCA_903066825.1 Alfaro cultratus | reverse complement strand
CTCCGTTAGCATTTCCAGTAGTAATAGCTCCGTTAGCATTTCCAGTAGTAATAGCTCCGTTAGCATTTCCAGTAGTAATAACTCCGTTAGCATTTCCAGTAGTAATAGCTCCGTTAGCATTTCCAGTAGTAATAGCTCCGTTAGCATTTCCAGTAGTAATAGCTCTGTTAGCGCTGCTCGTCTTTGATGTTTCTCCCAGCCTCTGTAGCGCTGTGTCCGGTTGGACCCCATACAGCTGTACTGTATAGTTGCCATTGTCCACCAACTTGGTTCGGTCGGATAGGTGGTTTCAGTACCGGAGGCAGTTTAGGTCCTGGTAGCATTTCCACAAACTTCCAGCTCTGTCTGTCTCAGCGGCTGCATGGCATTTATTCTTCTTAGCTCGTTAAGGTAACAAACACTTGTTCGAGCTTTCCTTGGTTTTGCTGGCATAAATGACTTAAAGATTTCAGAAGACAAATGTCGAGGGCACAGATTAAGTCCTTTGAAAGTTGTTTTCCACTTGTGTTTGTTTTCCGATTCAAAGCACTCGTCTTGCTTTCATGTGGAAAATTATCCGGATTCAAATCACTTTTTTGTGTGTAATTACAGCCAACAGTGACAGTGTGGCATTATCTAAAATTACACCAGTCAAACGCAGTAAAGGTAAAGTCACTCTTCCGGGTAAAGTTAGCCTTCCTGTGTTTACTCTGTAGATTCCAGTACATAATGAATCGTTATGCGTCATCAACCCATCTGGTGAAAAAATGGTGACCTCCATGGGTGAAAAATACAACAAAAGATGTACATTTCTGAAGTAATTATGAGTTTTGGTGCATCACAAGCAGCAATTTTTTTTAGTTAATAGGAAAATTTCTACATATTTAGTCCAACATGATCAATTAATCCTGGATCACTTTAAGAGTTAAATATTTCCAGTCTTTTTGTGCAAAAGTCAAAATTTCTCATGTGAAAACAAGACAAATTCTAAAAATGTAATTGAAATTCAAACTGTTGTCATGTAAATGCTGAGTTGTCAACTAAGTTAATTCTTAAAGTGGGACACGGTAATTGATGTAATGCATCATGTCTGTCTCAGACAGTATTCTGCAGCTAATTGCCACATAAAGGCTTCAGATGTAAACAGTCTTACTGAGCGTCTGCAGCAGGCAGCGTGTTATTGGTATGATTTAATTGTGGAGGCTCTGCTTTATCCAGCCTCATTAATTAGCACACATCAAGGTCTCATGATGCAAACTGCTGAGGGGCAGCTCTGGATGCAGACACACACTGGGGGAGATGATGCATCCAAAGCACAATAATCAGATCAATCAAGAGCCGCAATGAAGTCAGGGGGGGAAAATTCTGTTATAATCTTTTCCTTACTGCTTTATTAACTAGCAGGCATGTCATTTGTGTGACTTATTATACAATAAGAGAGCAGCTCAGTTGATGATTTACCTTATTTATGTGAAAGATTTTAACTGCAGTCTGACTTTGCGCTGAATCAATCTGGAAAGCTCTGGCAAAGTCATCAACATGTCTTTCTCACCTGATGTCGGTAACAGCTGAGATAGAGCTCAACAAACAACGAATTCAAAAGAATTAGTTCAAAAATTAAGAGATGCAATAAAGGCAAAACAACAAAAGCCAAAAGAGTCAATATAAAAATGCCAGTACAGTTCTGGTTTATTTCAGAAGGAATTAGCTTCGGATGTTTTTTTTTCCCAAACAGATGGCTTATAAAAAGTTTCTCTTTACTGGTTTCACACAAGAAGTTCCTCATGATGGGGAAACAAGCAAACAAACTGATTGTGATGTGTGTTGAGCAAACAATTGGCTGAACCTGAGAATATTAAAGAACACACATGCAGAAATACACGACTCCTGGTCAGAACCAACCAATCAGAGCTGAGAGGAAGGTCTTAGCGGAGTCAAATCATGCTCAATGTCTTAATGGCAGAGAAACAACTTACCACTACAGGAAAACTGTCTGTTGTCATTGGTGGCCATGCTAACTAGCATTAGCATTTAAAACAGGCTCTGCTTTCAGAAAGTAGCTGCAGCATAGCAGAGAACGGTGGGGTGCCATATGGTGATTGATTGACAGCGCTAAGACCCGCCTCCTGGCTCTGATTGGTTGTCTCTAGTTAGCACTGGGAAAAGGCAGAGAGGAGTTTGATTTTATTTACAGATTATCTGACTCATAGCTTACTGTCACAACGTAGTGACAGTTTGAACAAATACAGTACATTCAATATATATATTTTTACTAAACAAATTTCATTCTGCAGCTTTAAGTCTTTAGGTCTCTAAGTCTATGAGAATGGAAGACCTTCAGGCCATCACCCTAATCTTTACCTCTACAGATTCTGTGTCTGATTTGAGTTGCCACTCCGCCAGAACCGCTCAGAAACAATGGATCTGTTTTGTTCTGTAAGGTTCCACTTTGTATTGGTCCACTCAGTGTAGGAAATTAAGATATGCTCTATATATCAGTATGCAGTCACGTCCATTAGAATGTGAGAAAAGCCTGATTATCATCCTCCACAGCGACAACGCTGGAGCTGCTCCTCCAAACTGAGGTGGCGATCGGATGTGACAGATCATGAATCAGAAAGTCAAACTGTGTGTTCCCATCTGGAACTGCAAATTCTTCATTAGCGCTTTTAAACGCAGCCATTAAGACAGCCATATCTATGCAGGCACGTGCAGAGGAGGGCTGGCTCAAGAACATCAGAGGGCAGAGGCTCACACACACACAACACACACACAGAAACTCATTAATGCTAAATTATACTCGGCACATTCTGCCGTAATAGAACAAGATGGAGAAGTAAGTTCTTCCTCTCTGGCCACTGAATGATGAACGACAGAGGAAGCTGAACAGAGTAGGATGATAAACGAGTGACAGAGCAGGCGAGGTAATGTTACAGAATATAAAGCATGTGGAGCAAACTGTCCAACATTAATAATCAACTTTTTGCCATTAGAACTTCTTAGTCCAACCATTGAAACTCTGAATGAGTGTTGGCTAAATTAGGACAAAAATAGGCAGAATTATTATTGTGATGTTTTCTCATTTTCTTCACAGCCTCTAAACTAGAAACTAGATCATTGTTTCTAGTTTATGTAAACCAGCTGGCCTCGCTACCAAAACCCCTGCTCTCTTTACTTCACCACCCTCTGCTTCAGTGTGTGGAGCTCCTTCCTCTGTATGGTCCTGTGGGTGGAACAATACCCAGTAAATGAACACTTTTCCTCTCTTTCACTGGTTTTTTGTTACAAATGTGCACAAATCTGTCTATATTCTGCTAATGTAAAAACAACAACAAAAAAATGTTTTTGAATTGTAGTGTTTCCATTGAATAAGAATTGAAATAAAAATCCCAGGTGAATAAGTTTGTTCACGTGATAAGTCATAAAGAGTCATGGCAGCAACGGATGTAAACAGTTGTATTAAATACATTCATAATTCATCCGTGGTGCTAAAGCTCATCATCCATCAGCCAATCAGAGGAGACGTTGACATCTAATTCAGGCATTGAAGTGACAAGTCCCTGGAAGGTCACTGGTTGTGCACCTCTTCCAGTGACCCAAAGCAAACAAAGATTGTTTTAAGGGCCATAAAATAACATTTACAAATGTTTTTTTGAGACTGCAACTGTTTTAATACATCAGAACCTTAACTAACCTGAATTTATAAGTATACGGAAGGTAGCAAGAGAGTTAAGATGTTAACTTTTAACACATTTTCAGGAGGACATCAATTTAACAAAGAACCCTGAAGCATCCGTTTTGTGGCAGAAATGTTCCATGTTGCGAACAGAGTTGTCGCAGGTTGACCCCACAAGCAGTCTGTGTTTGAAAGGTGAATGTGTTCACAAAGGTAAATGTTTCTTTCACTTTTTTGCAAAATGGCTGGTTGCCCTTTGCTGACATAAAAAACTGAAGGTGGCAGAAATTTAATGTCAGAAATGCAATGTTATAAAAAAACATTTTTAAGAAAACATCTCAGGACTGTGTGCTGAAGTTAAGGTCATAACTTTGCACTACTGGGTTCTACCTTGAGCTGATGAAACGATCTGCAAACAGAATCTTTTTTCCCCATTCACTTGAACATTTTTAATAAATGCTATTCAAGGATCCATGACTTCTGCTTGTGTATGATGACAGGACTTTTATATATTTTATCCCATCTGTTGCTACAACCTTGCAGCCCTCAAACCTGATTAAGTTTAGCAACTGCTCACTGTAGCTGTAGAAACATCAGCTACATAAAACGAACAGTTGCTAAAATAAAAATTAGAGTTTGTAAAACATCTGATAGCAGCTCTGGGACTTTATGTGACTGTGAGAAAACAATCAAATTCCTCATTAAAGCTACCTGAACAAACGGCACCGTCATCCAGCCACAATACAGGCAAGACAGAAAAATCATGTTTATTCTCCACTATTTCTGTGAGAAATCGTGAGATAAAGGATGTGAAATTTCAAATCCTAATGAAACCTCAAAGGATTTCATTAGGATATGATGTTTGTGATTGTGAAGTGGAAGTGGCAGGACAAATGGTTTTAAAATGTCAAATAAAAATGTAAAAATTTCCTGATTTCCCATAAATAAAACTCCAGTGAAACCAACCATATATCTTCAGATCATCCAGTCCATTTGTGTGTAATTGAATCTGTTTGTGTTTCTGTTTTGATCGTTTTCTTCTTGTTTATTTACATTCTCAGGTTTTGCCATATTCAGCTCATTAGTGTTATTTTTAAGTTCACATTTTGCCTCTTTTTGTACTTCCATATGGGTTTCTTCTGCTTCTAAAACCAACCTGAGTGTTTTAAAAAAAGAACAGAGAGCTGTCTTTGGGTAATAAGTTAATGTTTTTGAGTGTCTAGAAAACGAATTGTCTCAAAAATCTCCCAATTATTAAGTCACAATTGACAGGCATTACCTAGAAACCGAAGCCGAGCTCCAGTATGCGCTGGACAATGGCAACTGGAAAATGCAAGTGTTGTGTTGTCGACTTATTATCATTATCTAATAATTATTTTGTGCAAAAAATGTAATCAATGTGTTTTGTATAGACCATAGACCGATCCCAACCTGTTCAAGGAAGCATAATAAGTCACCTTTAAGCTCTTGTCTTAACTCTTCAGTAATTTGTATTTAGTCTCCCGGTGTATTCTTGTGTTCTGTTTCTTGCATTTTATCTCGAAATACTTCTGTGCTCCAGAAACATCCTTTCCACAAACCTTTTCCTCTCCATCTCTATTCAGAGGCCCATAGGTTGGCTTTATTTGCAGAAAAAAGGAAGCCAGTATCCAGTGTGAACCTTTAATCATGTTGTTGTGTGAGTGCTGGATGTGGGATGCGGTATTCAATGGTTTCGTGTTTGCTTTGAGAAGTGGAGCAGCAGGGACCAGCCCACTTCCACAGCTGACTCAAAGCTCCGCTGTGGGCTGAGAAGGCGGGTTGGTCCGGTCTGAAGCCACTGCCAGCTGATTAATGCAACGCTTTCTTTTTCAATCCCCTTGGCCCACTTCCATTCTTTAGTCCTGCTCTGTTACGCAGTCGCTGTTTCTTTCTGTGCAACATTACTTTTCAGAACAGGATTAAAAAGTTTTTAATCTTTTGCCCTCACAAAGGTCAAAGTTCATCAGGTTTGAGACAGATGTGTTTTGAGGATTCAACTCTTTTTTTCATGTGTTTCTTCTAAACAACATTTTAATCAATACTGTTTTTATTGGATCTGCTGCTGGTTTCAGGTACCACACTAGCCAAGTTCAATTAAAATGAATTGAATATACTTATGTAGAGCCAATTATCATCTCAAGGTACTTGAGAAAAAAATGGTCAAAAAATAATTTTAATTTAAGTTGATACCCTATTTTGCTCAACATATTGGATCACTGCTTTGAATCACTGAATGTGGGTGAAGTCACTTAGAAAACTGCAGGTGTTTAAATTCCAGCAGGGCAGTATGCCGACTGCATGCTACACGCATTTATGAAAGTGTCACATTTGTTTCTGCATAATGATCAGATTCAAGCGTTACACAAATACCCTGGATGTACTTCAAAAAGAACTGATTGTTTGTGAAGAGAGGAATGAGTTCTCTGCGATGAAGCTGGGGCTTGGTGCGGAAAGAAGGATGTTTGAGTGGAAATCAAGAGCATAATTTTTGCAAAACATTTCTTGTCCAGTTTACCCTGGGTGGCGTTTCAGAGAAGCATATTTCAAAATACTGATATTCCAGAAATATTATGCAGTGAAACAACAACAAAATATTCCTCACCTAAAACTTAAATAACACATTTTTAGCGTTTTTCTAAACATAAAATGTTAAACAGGTGATTTTGGAGAGTGGGGTTACATCCATTACGGTCCTCAGTTCTGCTAGGCCTCAGCCAGCCACCAAAATCGCACTGTTGTACGGTTCTTTATAAGTGGAAATAAAAATATTTTTTGTGGATGAAAAACTGTCAGAAGACTTTATGGGAGTAAAGGATGTACAACCAGGCCAGTATGAACCTGATCCGACAGCTGAACGTCCAAAATCAACTGGAAACTCTGCAGATTCAGATTCTGAGGATCAGGACTCCAATGGTCGACAACACAACATTTTTTATTTATTTCTTAATAACGGCAGTATTGGTCCTCCTTCACAGAGATGGAGGACAGTGGCTTGAGTTGCCATCCACATAATGTAGATTTTTAAGTAGTGATGAAAGTGTTTTATTCTATATTTACCTCAAACTGTTGGTTAAATCTACCTTGCAGTTGCAACAGGATTATCCTGAATGGCAACACGTCACAGATAATCCTGAGAAGTCCATCGTTCAGAACCCGGCGCTCTTTTGTTCCCACTTCTCCTGAATATCTCCTTTCTGCTTGATGCTTTATTTTTATCCCGTCCAACGGAAGGAAGAGTATATATCTGTACGTAATAGTGTTGATTTATTTTCTCTGAGAACACCAAGGCTCTCTGTGAGATGCGCTTTGTGTTTGCTGCTCTTATCTAGCTTTTGTAATTTGGTGGCAAGTCAAGGAAGCAATATGTTTAAACTGCATCAAAGCGGAGTAAAGCAATGAGCTGTCTGCTCTAAATCTTTCCGCCAAGTGACTGCTCTTTATCATTTTCTACAGCATAATATCGCTAGTGTTCTATAATTGAAGAAAAAATGTCTGAAAGTCGTTTCAGCATGATTTCTTTTTTTTTTTGCACAACAGCGTCATTAAGATTCTTACATATAATTACAAAGAGTTACTAATGTTTCAATTAAGGACCATCCATCAATTTAATCGTCTCTTATTGCAGAGTCTTTTTTTTTTGGTTCGTTTGTTTGAGCCTCTCTTCACGTCCTTCTTCCAGTCCATTGTATTGTTATTATTTTTTTTATCTAAGCGTGTGCAGGAAGAACTGAAAGTCTGCACGGCCGCAAGAAAAACGTCCAGCACCTTATCAAACATATTACAACATATACATTTATGTCAATTTTAACACTCATTTAAATTTCAAAATATAGAAATCAACAATAAAAGTGGAAAAAGTTGTCATTTAAATATTTTGGTGAAACATTTCTGTAACAAAATATACATACAAGAGAATGCTTGCATGAAAGGCATTAAGGGCCCCACACATTAATTTACAATTAAAATGGTTAATGTACACAGGTGGATTAGATCAGGTGAACATTGTTAAACCGTACACTTTAAGTTTAACTATGTTGAACTTAAAGTTTAACATCTTTAAGTAAGAATGACCACCATGGTGAGATCAGAAGAAAATTTGCATCAGTTTTTCAATCTGCTGTTTTAAATGCAGTCTATTACAACACTCATCAACACCACATTTTAGGAAGGGGCCCTGGGGCCCCTGTCCTGGGACATGGACCTCATCAGTTCTGGTTGGTCTTTGGTTGTTTGTCTGATTTCCACCATGTCTGCCTCAGTTCCTGGCAGCATCCGATCGCTCCCTATTGAACATTGTTATGTAGAAACCTTACATACATAAGCGTATTCTCACCAACACACATACATTGTGTGTCTTTCTAGCATTATAAGGTCTTTGCATTGATGTTCATTCATTTTCAGTTCATTTCTATAGCCAAACACTGACACTTACCCTACACTTAGCCATTACCAGTACATACTTAACTCTAACCTAATTCACACCTTCATCCTAAAAGGAACCCATAACCCATAACTGTTTATGGCTGCCATAAACAGTTGTTTGTCCCCACAACATGATGTGTGTTTGGAAAACTGTCCTAGTAATGTAGCAAATACAAGAGCACATCCACACACATGCACACACATACAGATTTTAATACATGTCTTTACAGATACACTCTATCATGGGTTGTGGTTGTTTTTTGCCCAACCTCTCTCCATTTCTTCTTTCTTGTTGTTTTCCATCTTGGTGTATGTTGCATTGGGAATAAACCCAAAGGAGTTTCCAAAAATCTGTTTGTCATATATCTTCCATCTTAAAGACTTGAATATGGGATATGACATTACATTGTGTGGAAAAGTTCACGGGGCAAGAATATTTTTGCAAGGCACTGTACATGAAAAAAAAAAAAATTATGAAGAAAAAAAAAGGAGCGCATTTCATTTTCAAGTTTTCAACTTGTCACCATCTACTTGGAGAACATGCAACATCTTTTTTTTCCCAAGATGGCACTCAAGAAAATATTTAGACTTTGTGGAGAGAACAACACTCACAGAAGAGCCTTTCATATTCCATTGTTTGCAACATGAAAGAAACCTGCATAACTCGAGGTCACAGTCAGTCCAAAGACGTCCAAACACACAGACAGGGCTGGGCTGACGAAAGCTGCAGTGAAGTTAAGAACGACACACTGCAGGCATCTGGAGTGTAGCTCTGAATTTAGAACAATCTGCTGAATGTGTCTTGAATATTGGCCCTTAATCTTGATTAATCTGTGGCTCCAGTTTCCTTTACCGTCCGCACACAGCCCAGCACATTTCATTCATTCCTCACTCGCCTCGTCAGGCTCTCAAAGGTAGGGGGAAAAAAAAGAAATCACCCTCCTCTCATTCCCCTCAAACAGACACACAGCATTGTGCACACTCCCTTCCCGACACACTCACAGTTTGATGTTTTCTCCTAAGCGGCTTGTAAAAAAGACAGTTCTGCCTGTCTTTCCTCTGTGACTCACAGCTTCTGGGGGCAGCAACCAGGCAATTCCAGAGTCGAGTGTGCCGCAAACGTGCATATGCAACCTCTTGTGGGGGTGTTTGCGTGTGTGTGCGCGGCCACTTTGAAGCAAACTTTCTTGCCCTTGCTCATGCCAGAGCTTGTCCCCAATGCTGTCATACAGTGACCGCAAGGAAATATCAACTTCTCTTCAACTCTGACACTAATCAAGATAAATGTCACACAATCACATGCTCGCGCATGCGCTCATGCAGCTCAGCGTTCATTGTTCCCTCTCAGTAGTCATGCCCAGGGGTTCAGATGCACATAAATAACTTATGTCATTCTAAAATATGAAACAAAGACAGTACATGCATGCTTATGATATGTTGTTTGCACTCAATTGCCCAGAAGCTCTAAAAATCGTTCCAGCACTCTTTACTTGCTATGAAAGCAACATGCATCTATTTACAGATAATTAATGCGACATTATGTGGGTGAACACCTAGAACAGTATGGTTGGAAAGAAAAAGTAAAAAAAACCTGCAACACAATGCAGGACCCTATGGATCATGTGCCAAAAAAGGTTTGTGAAGACAATGAAACCAATCAATAAATCTTTCATGTCTTGATCAATGGGCCATATCATGATTACAGTTAACCCATTGGACAGGGGTATTCAATTCCAGGTCTCAAAGCCCAATGTATTGCAATGTTTAGTTGTCTCTATTTCAATAATGTGATCACTAGTCAGACATGACTGAATACTGGAGTTGATTGAACCATTTGATTCACTTGTATTGAACTAGGGTCACATCTAAAAGTTGCAATACCCCATCTCTCAAGGCCTGGATTTGATGACTCATGCCATTGGACATAAAAGGTTTACCCACCAGGCAGAGGCTGGTGTAAAAGTTGCCATCTTCCACCTCCTACACCAAGGCCACTCACATCTAGTCAAAGGAAGATTCATCGTCAGGATTCTGTTCCTAGACTTTTCAAGTACCTTCAAAACGACCCAGCTGCTGGAAAAACTCACCTGAAAACCAGTGGAGCACAGTCTGGCTGCTTGGATTTCCAGCTACCTCACCAACCCTTTTGTTGTCATTTCTGTGCATCTAACAGTGCTTAAGATGTCAATTTCCCCGAGTCTGTCTGCCTAGTTAGCAAAGTAACAAGCATTGAATATAGTTCAATCACTGAGTGCAAACTGTATGCTGCAGTTTTTTAATTGTTCGGTTTGTCGTTTAGGGTTTAAATACATCATGAGAATATATTTCTGATTAGCTAGCAAACAGCTTAAGCAGTCAAGGTCCTCAAAGCAAGTAGCTGCATTATCGCTTCATCAGTTGACTCTTGGTATGTTAAAAAGGCCGTTATAAATAGACCACCATGAGACCTGACTGTCTTATAACAAACAGTCAAACAAAAGAAACACAGAGGCACCAGACCACTGGTAGTGTTAAACTGAGATCAGCCTCCCGCAATTAGTTCTAAAGTTCACAGCAATCGGCTGAGCAGGATTCTAAAGATAAACACAGTCGCCGTAAGGTCAGCCTGGAATCACGGCTGAATTTGATAGCTATAACGTTCAACCCAGAAAATGCAAATAAAAGTAGGTTCTTCTCAACTTAATACCTGATATCTGTCAGCTAGGAAGGTAAACACAAGCAGTGGCCAGTGCTGCTAACATTTACACTGGTTTTCTGTCAAGGCTTTTTCTGCTCTGCTTCCCAAAATCGGTTCATAAACTCCTAACTTCCAAGTTTTGCTGGAAACACAAGTAAAAATGTAAGACATTAGTCATTTACAAACACCAACCAGGTCAATCATTGGGGCCACTTTTGCTGCCAAATCAGCCTTAACCTCTTGAGACTTAGACTCTATTAGACCACTGACTTTTACACTATGTGGTGTTACAGAACTGCAAAACTCTCATCATCACAGAGGTATAAAACGAAACAAGAAATTCTGTACTTGCTCCAAAGGGACTTCATACATCAGTGGAGTTTTCTCCTTGTGAGCGATGTCTTCTGGACATCTGTCCAGTCAGCAGAACTTTCTATGATTGTGTATCCTATTGACCCAGAGTGATAAATGATTTAGAGGTTCAGAAAATCACTGCAGGTGTTTTGAGTTGATTACCAGATTAGGGTGTGACACTATGAGTTTTCATTAACTTTTTTCACAACATTCTAATTTCCTGAGACACTGAATTAGGGGCTTTTATCATTTGTAAGCCATAGTGATCAAAATGGAAAGTAACAAAGGCTTAACACATATCACTCTATGTGTGATGATTCTGTATAGTATATGAGTTTCACTTTCTGAGAAGACTGGTAAGAAATATTGCAATTTTGTACAATATTCAAGGTTCTTGAGACGTACATGGAGGAATTTTCACAACACTTTAGATTAAAATGCATTTTCGTTTGCTTACATATTAAAAAGATCAAAGTGTCTCATCATATTCTCTTAGTTTTTTGCCCACAAATACATATCAGTGCTAACATGAGTCCTCAAACCAGTGGAAAAATAAAAAATAAAATAAAAGATTTTAGCTAAAATAACATGTTTCCCACGTTTCCCATCCAACGCATGAAGCTGTTGCTGAGCTGCAGATGTTCTCCAGCAGGTGTATTTTCATGAACTATATAATTATGCAATTTGACATTTCAAAAATAAATTTGCTTAATGGAAACACAGTAATTTTGAAAAAAAATAATAATAATTTCTATAAAAAAAGGTTTTGACTTTAGGATGAGGTGGATTTCTTCCCATATAAAAATAGGTTTATTTTGCAAAACTGCGATAGACTTTTTTCGTATCACATGATGAGCAACCAGCTGTTGCCACTGGCGCAGAACACAAAGAAAAAATGACAGGAAGTAGTTGGAGGATCATGGCGCGGTGTGTCTTTTGATGACTTACCACGTGAACAAACTAATTCCAGTGATTTTAATTGTTTTTTTTTATTTAATGGAAACAAAACAATTGCAAAATTCTTTTTTTTTTTTTTACATTAGCAGAATATTGACATCAGTTAGTGAAAGACTGCTGCATCCTAGGTGCACAGAGGTGTGTTATCTCAGTTCCTTCCTCCCTTTGACTTCATAGTCATCACTTCTCCCCAATAACTCAATATTCAGACAACAGAGGTGTTTGCATCGTTTTTATTGCAAATAGTCTGTTTTTATTTTAATGCAGAAACATCCATTCATATTTTGTACATTTTCTAAATGATCTCACTCAGTTGCACATTTATTTGCATTAAAATTGTACACTATTTTTCATAGCTGCACAGTATTTTAGGTTGTAATTTTGTCCTAAGTTATGCTGGATTCTGTTTTGATCTTTAATATTTTTATCTGTCTGTGAATCAATGTGCTTTGATTGCCTATTATATCCATCTGTAGTGAACTGGATCATTTTTCAGCACTAACACAGCTGTGAATAGATTTTTAAAGCTCTGTGTTAGTTGTGATCCGCTCAGTGAAGCCTGTGAGGGGAAACAATGTGGCCTCTTTATGCAGCTCTGCTTCTGTAGATCTATAGCTATTGAACGCTCAGCAGAGGATATTCATCTCTCTGTGATTCCAAACAAAGAGGTGAGTTCCAGTTTCCTGACCTCTGACTCCTTAACTCAGACCTTCTGGCCAGTTGATTAATGACTTCCTGCTCCAGTGTTTTTGATGTGCTGTATTAGCAGAACTGCACTTTGCTGATGTGTCATGAACAACAATGTTGTTTTCCATTGTGAGCAGAGCAGCACATTTTAGTCCTCTCTTAAAACTCTACTAGAGAATTGAAAATCAATGGGGTTTTTTTTTGAAGTGACTGTGTCTGAATTAAGGACTGTCTGTGTCATCAACTGTCTCTCTACTGTCTTTTTGTAAATTGTGATATTTTGCCCTTTCTTTGCTTGTTAGACTAACATCCTTTACAAAGTATTTATATTCTTTGTCACATGTTCACACATTACCATCTGTAACACATTTACAGACAATTTGGATGGAGATAATCTTGCTACAGGTTCTTAAACAAATCAAGGTCATCTTGACTGAGTCTTTCTAACGCATGAATATGTTTCGATGGACAATCTGTTGGTTTAAAGGGGCAGTGCTATGTATTGTCCAGACACAGTATGTGAATGAGTTTCTCCTTTAAAAACTCCTGCTCTTTCTGAAACTCCATCTTCAGGAAGTCATCACACCATGGCTCCTCTAGTAACCATTTAGCAACATTTCTACCAGCATTTCATGAAGAAGTAGCTCCTATACCTGAGCGGATGTGCAGTTCCACCAGGTGTTTGCTAATTGCTGCTAGCTAGTCTGTAAGAGCTGAGCAGGGGAGTGACAGGGGAGGGCTGCTCTGCTAGGCTTAAGGTTGGAAACTTTAGCTGACAGGAGAAGCTGTCTCTTGAAGGCGGGGCTAGGTCCACCAAGGTACTTTACACATATGAATGGTTGCTATGGATATTAAAATATTACTCAAACATAAATTAAAGAGTCGAAGCAACACTCCACATATGTTTTTGATGAGTGAATAATATAAAAATATGATGCAAATCTCAAAAAGTCAAATTTACATGGTATTGCTCCTTTAAAGTCATCTTGCTCGAAGCTGAACCTTCGCCTCAGTCTTCAGTCTTTTAAAGCCTCCACCAGTTTCTTTTCAATAGTATCGAGTTTCTTAAAAGTATATAATCAGCTTTAGTATTTTTCTTGGATGGATACTTTTTACTTTTACTTGAGTAACAGTGTGTTGAATTGGGAGTGGAGTAGCATGGGCGTTTGGCACCATTCAGATGACGATGCAGGACATTTAATAGAGGGTGATGTTCTCTGAGTTCTGTCTTCTTCTACTTTTCTTGGACTTTTTATGGTTTCCTGTCAACAATATTTTTTCTTCTTTGTCTGTCTGTCATGAACAGATTTGAGGAAAGCACAATTAAATATTCCCTGAGCTGAGTTGTGGATCTCTACCTCTTCAATTCCTCTCTGCTAGATCTGCTTGTCAGTGTATGTGGACGACGCCCAGTTGTTAGATAATATAACTATAAAACCCTGTAGTATTTTTTTCTAGTTCACAACTCTTCAATATTTAGTTTTGTTGTGTACATTGATGTTTATGGTCGTAAAGACTTAAATCTTTTGGGACGTAATGCTGTGCACTGTGACTTTGATAAGAACCGTAATGTTCTACCTGGTTCTGATTTAAAGGCCCAGAACGTTCCTCTGCTGTGTGCTGCTCCAGCCTTTGCTCCATGTTTAATGACCCTTAATCAGAAATATAGATCTGAAGCTGCATAGAAAAGCTACTACATGGAGTTTTGTTGCGATTTTCAAGGGCTCATTGATTTGAAAATGTTGATTTTCACCATGGATCATTTTTCTGTCTCCACTATCGAATTAGTTTAGAGGACAAAACAGGAAGTTAGACAATGCCGCAATGTTTTACAGCTATATCAATGCATCAAGTTACACTTTGTAGTCACATAACCAGATTCTTTCACAGTCCTATTAACTCTGCGTCTTAAACGGCCCTAATCCAGACATCTCTTTCTTCCAGACCCTTTTCCTCTGTGACAGCTGCAGTGTTGTGGCCAGTGGGAGGTTCAGTCAGCCCTCCAGCTCAAGGACATTTTGACACGTTGAGAGGCCGAGATCGAACAGCCACCCAATCGGTAAACAACAGATCTATCATCTGTGCAGGTGCAGCAGCCCTCTAACAGCCAACATGACCTCTGGGTTAGCACAATCCAATGGTTCTGCTGTTTGTTTTCACATCTCTGGGTTGAAATAATTAGTTGGAAATATGATTGATTTGATTTTTCAAAGGACTGTTTTTGTTGGGGTTTTTGTCCTGTTCGGGGAGACAGTTAAGATATGATATTATAAACATTTTACAATAAAAACTGTTTACATATGCACAAGCTGATAATCTTTGGTTTACAAGTCCAGCTTCAGAAATTGGAGTATTGTGCTTTTTTTCATATCAGAAAAAAGTTGGGTTCAAAACAATAAAAACATAAAAACATACAAAATGTGTAATGGATGAAATGCTCAGTGTTATCACACAATAGATGGTTCCCGTTCTGGAATTCATACGAATGCTTAATTTATTGTACTCACTTCACCATACAGATAAAGAAAGCCAATTCAAACATTATAAAAGGGCTTTCAGAAAACATACGAGAAGCTAAAAGTTCTCTTTATACCTGAGAAATGAAGACTGATGGTCTGTTGTGGTAGATAATCACATTATAAGCTCATTTTTGACACTTTGCACCCGAGTCAGGTAGCCACAGAAATCTGGTTCTTATCAAAGTCATTACATTCTGCACCCTACAGTTACTGAAGCATTCTGCATACTAAATATGAGAGCCAACTTCCTCTTAAAGCTAACACACACAGATCGCAGTAGCATTGAGATGTTGGTAGCTTAACTGTTTGAAATGGAAAAGGTTGTGATTGAAGACATTTAGTTCATTTAAATCCTCATATCTGCCTTAAACAAACTCAAACAACACTACCCTGACAAACCCAACAAAACACAGAGCAGAGGCTTCGGTTCCGCTATTTTACTCTATTATAGATTTTCTCCACTTTAGCTTTTTTTTTCAGTTGCACTTAAGAAATTTTAATTTCAGTCCAGAACCTGGGATTGTCACAGTTGTAGTGGTGCTGACATTATGAAAAATGTGACGGGGAAGAAAAGATTGTATTTTTAAATTTCACCTGCAGTGATGTCAGAAAATGATTTGCCTCCTCGTATTTTTATTCTGCTTTTGCTTTTTGTCACTCTTCAGGCCCGTGTATGCTCCACTATGAATATATGAATTTGACTGAACTGAATTTGGTCAAATTTTATTCCTAAAATAACAACTTATCACTTTTTTGGAAAGAAAATGACCCGGGTCATTCATTTAAAAAGATGATGAAATATTTCATAGAATTGTTTGTATATCTGCGCATATCTAAATAATGCAACTTTAAAAGTTGAATTAAAAGGATCAACTTAACATTATTTGGTAAATATTGACATTTTTATCCAAAGTTGCATTAAAACTTACAGTAAGAGTAAATTAAAAGATTCAATTTTGCATAAAAAGTGTCATTATTTACAGAATGACACTTCATGACAACAGTCATGAAGACTCCTTCATGTTCATGGCAGATGTTATGTCATGTCAGTCTTATGCACATCGCTTCAAATAAAGTGTTACTAAAGGTTTTTGGTCACCGTTGGTGAAATTTCAAAGTCAAACTTGAGTGAAATCAATCTTTCCTTTCCCCTCGTATCCATTCTGATGTTGGCACTGGAACTACATGATTTCACTTGGAATGGAACCTGTTCACCAGGTTGCTCTCACCTCCCTCCAATGAATCAATGCATTCATGTGAATGCATTGATTCACATGAATGAATCGGTGCATTCATTCATGCGTGTTGTTGAACGCGTTCATTGTTGGCGTTCAACAACAATGAACGCCAACACCGTAACGAGCCAGAAGCAGCAGGAGAAGGTAATATCCTGGTCCGTGATGCAGAGCGAGACGCAGGAGGGGCCCACCGAGGGGGGGTCCCGACTTTGTAGGTGTGGAACAATACAAGTGGGCGACAACGACAGATGGGGCCTTTCATGTCCTGCAGTTCCTGTAAACTGAAGCCATTTAGTGAACTCAGTCTGTCCCAAAGCCACATCAGTTTTCATGTTTTATTTATCCGAGGAAATTACCTGGAGGCAATGTGGTGATTACGAGAACGAGTTCATCTTTAGTTATCCTGAATTTATTTACTTATTTATTTTTTGTTATTGTGTTGTTGTTTTTTGTCTCCCTGTCTTTCTCACTGCTATCAAATTATGTGTGGCCCCAAATTAAGGAATATTAGAGAAAATGAAAAAAAATAAATAAATAATAATGTAAATCAGAAATTAACTGGCAATAATAAAAGAAAATAAAAAAAGGTATCCACTATGGTAAACAATTCCATTTTTGTTTTGACTCCACATGGTTATGTTCTGTGTTTGGTCTAATGTGAACCTTCTTTTGTTTATTTTATGTTCCTATTATTATTTGTTGTTTGTTCTCTTATCGATTTGGTATTTTCTGGATCAATACCTGTGTTTGTTAATCTGTACTGTTTGGTTTGTCTGCACTAATTGGTGAATTATTATTATTTTTTTTTAAATTGCAATTTGTCACATTGCAACCCCGAGCTTTATTTAAGCTTTTTATTTAGTTTTGTGGTAGATCAGTAGTGCATCATTTACACTTAAAGTGGATCAAAATATAAACAACAAAGTGTATTATATATTTGAACATATATAGCCTTCTCTCAACTCCAAAAACAAACCAAACTAAGTTCTTTGTGGTCATTTTGGTTATGAATTGACTTATTTTGCATTTTAATTCACTGTTAAGTTTCAAGTTGTCTGAAGCTGATCCTTAACTATAATAGATTCAAAATGTTCAGCATCATGTTTTTAATAGATGTTCAGGAAACAAGGCGCTGCTGCAGCTCAGTTTGTGGGCTGCATTCATATAGTTATTAATACATAACACCTGCGAATGCTTCAAACTTCTTGTGATTCTCATGGAGTTCTAGGGATTCTTGGTCATTTAGAACATGACCAAAGGTGTTTGTGCAGAAAGAAACTGAAATTCTTCTTTTTTTGACGATGTTTCACTTCTTATCTGGGAGCTTTTTCAGTTCCGAACACTGATTGGAAACAAGAGGTTTGTAATTATATTTTGGCACAAAGATTTCTGTGTTTGTCACGAGCAACTTAGCAAACGCAGCAAATCGTAAGAAGGTGTTCTGGTCAGATGGAAACATTCTTGGAGCTGTTCTTTGGAGCCAACTCTTAGTTTTGGAATCAAGATTTCCTCTGTTTTGCTGAATGCTGAAATAAACTTTATACCTGATTCCAGTTCCTTCCAGTCTCCAGTTATTACGCTGTGGTCAAAAAAGGAAAGATAAAATCAAATTAAGAAAAGAACTACATAAAAGAGTTATTTTATGTAAAACTGCTTGCCCTTAATGACGTCTTGCTCATGAACAAAACAATAAAGCAGCTAGTTAAGCACATGCAAGAAAGAGTCTAATTTAAATGTAATTGTCTGATTCCAACTCAGTGCAAATGAAATCATTTACATTCTCGTCTTGAGCTCCAGATTTGTGCAACTCTCGCAAAAAAAGGCACAATTTATACATGCATGTAAATATATGGTGTCAAATCGACACTAATGCGTTTCATTTGGATAACTGCGTTAGAAATGCTCACTTGTCCTCCAAAAACCAGTCACACTTCAGATGAAATATTTAAATATCAATAATCTCTCATTGAGTTTATGTTCATTTAATTACATTCTGAAGCACAGCGTTAAATTAGCTTCACAAAAGTTTTTTGGAAGCTGTGTAAAAAGTAATTTGCTGGAGTTTTAGTGCTTTTACAAGAGCTTTCTTTTTATCAGCAACATTGAAATGTCCTAATAAAGTTTTTCTGTGTGTGTGTTGTGTTTTTGTCGTCTTGTTCATCTATTAGCTCCTCAGAAAAACTCTTCAACCTTCCTTTCATCCTTTGAAGGTGTGAATAAAAACCACTGCGAGGCGCTTCTGCTGGCAGCGACTCATTAAGCTCTGAAGAAGTGAGCTTTGTAGAACTTGGAATTAAAATATGTTTCCACAAGGTCTGGTCATTCAATAACTCCAAGTACATAAAACAGCCAGGCGGATGAATAAGAGCAGAAATGCATTTCAAATGTGGTGGTGCGTTTGAAAAAATCTGGAAACACCTGGGAGGAAAATCGTTCTGGGGTGAAAAACGGTTAAAGCAGCAGATCTGACGGGATGAAGCTGAAAGCTATTCGGACATTTTATTAACATTAAAACTACAAACTTCAACGTATTATGTTAACATTTTACAAGACGGATCAGAAAAAAGTAGAGCATAACTGAAGTAGAGAGTGGGCTCCTGGTATCTGTGGGAAAAGAAGTTTAAAATATAAAAATATTTATAAATAGATTTTGTTGTTAATGGGGAATATGTGAGACTGACCTGCACATATAGACGTGTGATTTATAACCCAGTGGGTCCCAGTATGTACTGGGCTAAGGACCACAGACCTCTGAATGCTTAATAAGCATTTAATGCTTTATTAGTTTCCTATTTTAATAGTTCAAACAGCTAATATAGTTCACTTTGGATTAATGCGCATACAGAGGCAGCCATTTTGGCACTACAGCAAAAGCTAATGTCCACAGCTGAGTTTATCTTTAGGTAATCAGCAGCAATGACAAAATGAAGGTCGCTTCCTGATTGGCTGTTTCGAAAGCACCAACCAATAAGCATCTGAGTCTCCTACATGCGTCCGTCTTAATTGGTGCTTCACAAGCCACAATTTATTTCAAATATTTGAATTCAGAAAATACGTAAACTAAATCCACACAAGATATAAATAAAAAAATGAACAAATATGTGATTTTAGTGAACATTCAGCTCCAAAAAGTCTAAGTTGTTGGACCAAGATGGAAAGAACAAGAACATTCCATGAACCTGGAACTCCACAGTGGGAAGGGAAAGGTTCCTCCGCAAGCCGTCCTCCGGATCAAACATGGCCGCCTTGCATTTCAAATGCAGACAAGCTTCATTTTTCAGGTGATGGTATGCAAGCTACCCAGAGGTGATTGGAAAAGCCAACATTTTAAACTTAAAGGTCAAAATTCCCATGAGGAATTCATTCATTCGTTTGTTCGTTCGTTCGTTCGTTCGTTCATGAGGAACCTTTTACACCTTTTGACTGAACAAACTGACCTCCAACCAAGTGAAGCTAAAGAAAGTGTATAGAATGTAGCGTTGTTGTCTAAAACCTGTTGGATATTGGAGGAAATCAGCTGTCGGCTCCATTGTGCAGCAGCTTCCTGATAGAAGCACAGCTCATATTTCATTCTGTTGCTGAAAACAAAACACTGATATGCTCTGTGTGGAGTCTTCCTAATAGAATGCCAGTGACATCTGAGTCTGCTGCGTGTGTGTGTGTGTGTGTGTGTCTTCACATAGTTTCTTTGGTCTGTTTTCATGTGAATTTCCCCATGATGGATGAAACACCAGCAGGTTGTCTGAGTGGCTCTCTGCCTCATCTCCTCCCCTCTCACTGGAAATCAAACGTTGTTTGTTGAACAAGGGCCAAATTAATGGGCTTAAAATTACACTAACAAATCTTATTTTCTCCTAACTTTGATAAATGATTTATTATTTTTTGTAATTAGCACCAAAGACCAGCTATACACCATATCATCTCAAATATGGTGGCATCTGGTGGCGATGCCCTTTCAGCCTCCTCTGATTCTTTGTTGTTTGGTCTTTTAGTTTCAGTTATTTTCTGTCTTGATTATGTTTTTGTAATTTGTTTTTCTCCATTTCTTGCCATGTTGATTCGTTTATTTTCATTGTGTTTTGAATTTGTTTTGTCAGATTAGTGTTTCTTCTTGTTTCCAGATATTGTTTTGTTCAAGTTTTCTCTCCACTTGAATATTTTTCATTTCACTCTCAGCCTCCCATTCTGCTCCCCTTCTCAGCTGTTAATCATTTCCTCATTTGTCACCACCTGCTCCTTTTCCCCAGCTGCATCCACTTTCCTCTAATTAGCTCATCTTTGTCATTCCCACCTTTCCCCAGTAGCTCCCTGGTTCCCATCAGCTGTGTTTCCATTATAAATGTACGTACAATTTTTATCTCTGTTCCACTAATGTAAAAAAACAAAACAAAAAAAAAACACATAATTGTGCAGTTGGGGTATTTCTATTACGCAAGAAACACAATTAATATCACACATGCATAAATATGTTTACACAACATAAGTCCTTAAAACACATCATCCTCCTACCACTTCCTGCTGTTTTCTTCTTCGTGGTTTTCGCCAGCGGCAACATCAGGTTGTTGACCGTCTGGCTCGTCTGATCCATTGTAATTTTGCGAAATAAACCATTTTCAATTTGACAAAAACAAATAAAATAAAATAAAATTATTTATATATATATATATATATATATATATATATATAAATCCTAGCTCCAAAACTTTTTATTAAAAAATTAGTTTTTTATTAAAAGTGTCATAATTTACATTAATCAAATGTATTTATTTTCAATTATGTGGCCAATGGAAACACATGTCCACTGGCTCCTTCTGTTGCATTCCCTCTATGTTCCACGATTCCCAACCGTTTTGATGTTCTACGTTCATCTGTGTATGTTTCTTTATTTTTATCATAACATACAAAGTGATTTTCCTCTGCTACCTGAAACAACCAGTATTTCTACGCAAACGTGTTGGTGTTTGTCTACGCTGCATTCACAGAGTAATAATAGTAATATGTAGCTGACATAAGATTCTTTGTTTTTTTCCAGAGAGGCTACAGGGAGCTAGCTGGACGCGGCCGTCCTCCGGAGACCTCGGTGAATCAAATGACCAAATGTTTCCTCCTTCAGAAGTTGGCCCGAGAGCCTGGCGGCGGTCAGGATTCCATCTGGAGCGGCCCCTCGACGCCCGTTATGAGACCAGATTTAGTTTCACCATATGATTTGAGACTAGCACTAGCACTTTCAGGATAATGAGTCTATTTCATTAATATTATATTTTCAGTGAAGGATTGCTGCCAGGATGAGAATGTGGACGATGGCGATGGAACGTGAGAGGAATTTCTAACTTTAACTCGATTCAGCTCAGAAAACGACCAACAGTGAATAAAGCAAGTCGACTTGAATATGTGCAGCTGGGTGTTAAAGTTGTAAATTCTTATAACTAGCAGGTTCATTACGTAACGTCGTTACATGTAATCCGTTACTCCCCAACACTGGTTATAAGCAGTTGGTTCCACACAACTGCTTATAAATGATTATAACTGCTAGTTATAATCAGCAGAGCCTGATTATAACTAGCAGGTTATAATCCCTCTGAATTATAACCTGCTAGTTGTAATTCAGAGGGATTAGTTTCTTGTTCATTTCTCCAGTGCTGCATAAGTCTGGTCAGAGATGCAGTGGGTGGGTTTCTAAATCACTACTCATGTTTAATAATCACTAATTAAACATGAGTTTAGTTTAATTTAATTTAACTCATTTTTACATAATTTTATTATGTAAAAATCAGAAAAAAATACAAGCTCGGCTTTTTACTGGATAAAATTTTCAGACACGTTTCTGACTCCCATGAAGAAAAAAAAAAAAAAATTTAAAAAGCATTTCTTGGTTTACTTGTACTTGCATACAGAACTTATTTTCAGTTAAGTTCCCTCTTTTTGATTATTCATCATGTCATTACTACATGATGAAGAATCATCATGTTGTAATGATTATTATTATTACATCATCATGTGATAATGATGATTATTTATCAACTTGCTCTGTAGTTGGTTGCACACAACCAGCTACAGGAAGCTTTTCAGCCTGACTGATTTGTTCTGCTTTAGCCGTTTTCCCTCTTTGACATTTCTGTGACACCTTTAGTATTTGTTTCTATCTCGTTCTCAACTGTCCGTGTTTTATTTTTGTTCTTGTGTGTCTCATTGTTGGTAAAACTAGAGAGAGAAAGAAAGGAGAGGAAACAGAACTGTCTTCGAGCACTTCAAAATAAGAGCATGAATATCACGCCAACTACCTAAAGAATAACCAAAACTTCAGCGCAAAGTCACATTTAGCAACTTTGTAAATTAGCATTTGGGGGAAGCTAAGTGCGCTAAGCGTTTTCAAAGTTAGCAAACACGCTAATCTGTGTCCTCAGATTACAGAATAATTTACAATAAATTTTGAAGATCCTCAAGGTGGATTCAGCCAGATTTGTCTACATTTTACATTTCCTCTCTGTGCCGTTTCTTTGGAAATGGCCTTCCTAACCTTCCCTGACGGAGCAAACATTTCGTCTGTAAGGTAACTGCTGTTGTATTTCCATCTTGGTTTGTTGTTGGTGCAGAGCTGTAGCTGGATGCTGCTTCCCCACTGAAAACCAATGGAGTTGTTATACAACTCTTCTCCATTTTGCATTCATATTCATGGATTCATAGTAGTTTTTTTTGTTATGAGTTTCAGATAGAGGTCCAGACCATAATTCTTTTTACTGTATCTCTGTCCAGTGGTTGCTGTTATAAATGCTGGAGCTCCTTTGCAAACGGAATTATTTACATATTGCCGGTCAGCATGTACAGCATATTATGTAAAAATCAGATTATGCACTTTCACTGCTTAACTTGGTGCTTTACTTTATTCACTGAGTGTATTTAAATCCCACAAGATGCCTCCAAGAACCTGTTAAGATGCAAATTTCTAAAAAAATGTACTTTAATATTAGGTTTTGCAGAACAGCCTATATATAAAGTGGATCTGTTTTGGGATTCGTCTGAATAAAAAGGAGGAATTAGTGCTTTCAGTTAATGAGCTTTACTTCAAGCTTGATTTCAGGATATGAATTAAGATGTAGGGAGGAACATGGAAAACACCAGGCAGAAGGATCATCATTCATGGTATTTAAGAAGTTTTTGAAAACATCCTTTTAAATTTGATTTTAAACTACGCACTATGAAAGTGAATCAGTTCAGTTTTTGTCACTGCTGAGAGAAAGTTATGTAGTTCATTGTATGGCAGGGACAAACATAAAGTTGATTTAGCTTTCTGTATTCCAGCTTCACCTTCCTCCCAGCGTTAATAAACCTGTAGGCAGGAAGTCGTCCGTCTTCAGAGTGCTGATTCTAACGAGGCGTTTGAGTGTCAGTGTGGAGCACCAGGAACGAGGACAGCTCAGAGGGCTTCAGGGACTGTTTGGAGTCCTCAGACTCGGCTGTACTCTGGTGTCACACTTTACCGTTCACACTTCAGAGCCATGCAGACTGTCTGCATGTGTTTGGAGCAACGCTGGGTTCATTCAAACCCACAGCCCAGAACAGAGATGTTTCTGGAACAGACACATGTACTCCTCTACAGGACAGAAATCTGTAGTTAAAAAAAATATAGATTTGCTAATAGTTCATCTATTTCTGTTAGTTGTTTTCATAATGTCTCGCAGTGGATGCCCAGTATTTAAGAAGCTAAAGAAGACAGTTGTCCATGAATAGTTTCAATCTTAATATACCTTAATGTTCATTAATACGCACCTTGGGAGCCATCTTGGCACTACCATGTAAGCTAACATCGACAGTCTTTCTTATTTCCGTTCTTGGAGAGCACAGCCAATCAGCAGCAAGGAAAATTAAAGTGTTCCTGGATTGACTGTTCTGTGAAAACTGGCCAATAGTGTGTCACTTAGTAATGCGGACTCGGTATTTCACCTCCCTGAGCTGAATTTTCTTTCAAATATTTTAGATATGCTCTACAAATAAAATAAAATAAATCAGGAACTATGTGAGTTTTCTATTGGCAGCTCTGCGAGTCCCGGACCGTGAACTGGTCAGGTTTATTTTAGCATAGTTTACGAGACTGAATATGTAGCTGCTTCATCCAGGGTCGTATTTCTCTAAAGAAGGGGAATATCTGCTCTCTTGTCTTCTGCTGTGTGAAGAGGCCAAGAGAGAAATTATTCCTAGAATCACAGATCATTTCAAAGTTATGATGTTGCCTTTGTTCAACTAAGTGATTCCATTTATTAAATCCATCAACAGAATCCTTGGTTGTCAATGACTAATTTGGTCTCTTTTTGAACACTAAAATTGTTTTCAGCTCACCATTCATTACAGATAATGTGAAGGTCTGAGCACATCACTAATGCTTCATTTTAAAAGAAAATACAGCTACATCACACTAAAACATTAAAATGTTACAATATAACATTACTATAGTGACAGCATGAAATGTTTTTTTTTGTTAAAACGTGAT
The DNA here is from genome assembly GCA_903066825.1 of Alfaro cultratus. Lineage (NCBI taxonomy): Eukaryota > Metazoa > Chordata > Actinopteri > Cyprinodontiformes > Poeciliidae > Alfaro > Alfaro cultratus. The sequence goes on along the minus strand of CAEFZX010021884.1, from coordinate 33,156 downwards.
AACGTGTCATTATTTTGCTCAAACATGAAAAGTTTTCTAAGTTTTCATCTGTTGATGTAACAGCTCTGTTTTCCTCGCAGCACATCGACCCTAATGAGGCGTTCGCTCGTCTTCTCCCACTCTGATATTTCAATGCACCAAATGCGCCCGCTGCTCTCATTAGACAAACACGGGGCAGGAAGTTTGCATAGCCGGCACTTAGTTTAGATGAAGGCTACGGCTGGGCGGTGCCTATCAACCCCTCACTGGGAGAGCTGGGGTTAATAGGCTCTGGGAGAGCTGGGCGGACTGGGAGAGCAGCTTTTTACTGCTGAGGTGGCAGCACCTAATTGGCTCTGAGGGGTTGGTTTTACTTCTGCTACTGCAAATGCACCAACCCCATGTTGAGCACCGCTGGCTTAGATGGATGAGTGGATGCATACTTAATATGAAAATGTAAAGGTTTATATGTATGTGAGGAAAAATACGCCTGGTTCGTCTCTGCCACTAAGAATGGTTTTTGAAATTATAAAGGAAGAAATGAAAACTATAGTAGCTCATTAATAATGTAGATAAGTTGGTGATTCTCTTCCTATAGATGTGGATAAATACATAATTTAATAAAGTTAAATAACATAACTTTATTCTCAGTAGTGGTTTCTTATGGGGTGAAGTGGGAAGATGCCCAGGGCGGCTTCTCCTCTGGGGCGGCATCAGCTGCTACACTACTAAATAGTTTCTATAAAACTGTCACCAAATTCTTGTTTGAAAATTAATCATTTCACAACTTTTTGTTACAGTTGTGCAAATTAAGTTGTGTTACTTGAAGCGAAATAGTGTAAAATATCTTATTAAAAGATGATGATAACTGGCAGTTGTTCATGAAGTTTGTCTTGATCAAAATGCAAATATAGAACACATAATTATATAAATGTTTGACCAATATTGCAATTTATTTTTATTTTATTTTTTTTGTTTTTATCATTTTTTTCTCCGAAGAGTTTTTTGCGGCGCTAGTGGCTCGCATTTTCCACAACAGTAGGCTGACAGGAAGGGGGNGTCGAACCCGCGACGTCCGCGTCGAGGACTGAGGCCTCCAAACGTGGGGCGTGCTAAACCACTGCGCCACCACAGCACGCCCCTGCAATTTATTTTAAATACATTTAATTTTGTATTTGTAATCTATACTCATAATTTTATGACATATGGGATCTTGTTCACATTTTTAATCTAAAATATAAAAGCTATATTTTGAGTGTGTTTATGATGATACATGCTAATGCAAACCACGTCATGGTGGAGCAAACAGGCTAGGATATTTTTATGTTATTTCATTGAGATTATATGTTAGAAACTAACAAAGCAGTTTGTAATTATGATCTAAGCGTGGCAGGAATTCATTGAACCAATTTTTACAGCAGCAGATCCTTTGGGACATTTCTCTACCAACTTTACATGTTTGTGAAAACATTCAGATTCAGTCAGACTGGATGCAGAGTGCCCAGTCACATGGCGTCACATGGTTCAAAGGTCAAACAGGAGCCTGCCTGGCTTGGATTCAGCAGGTATTTCTGTGAAATGCCATTCCCTTCTCTCTCTGCCTCCGTTTCCTTGTGGTCACTGTCAAATAAAAGTCACTTGTTCCACAGTGGACATTCCTACCCATGAATATGCTTTGATCGAAAGAACTGCATTGCTGCTCTGGTTTTATGTTTAGAGTCATTGACCTGCTGGAAGCTAAACCACAGCCTCAAGTTTTTTGGAGTCAAAATTTGCGAGGCCATATGATTTCCACAATGAGAGAAAAGCAGTTGGAATTGCGAAATTTTACTAAAAGAGTGGAATCCAAAACAAAATGGCAAATTTCAAAAAATGATCTGGTATTGGCTAGCAGGAACGGCTACATAGTAGCTTCTGTTGCAGTTGGACCGCCGCAGCTCCCAGTCCTGTTGTTACATTCTTAGCTATATACATATACATACATACCAGTATATATTTTACTAAACTTTATCTTCATATTCTTTATATGTTACATTTGTATTATTAATATTTAGTACCTTAGATGGAGTAGCTTGTCAATGAATAAGCATTTTCCCCCTGGGGATCAATAAAGTCTATTTTATTCTATTCTATTGTAATTAGCTCTCCTTGCACAACAGGATGTTTTCTTAAATGGCCTGCAACACCAACAGCTATATCCTGAAAAAAGGGAGAATCTGGAACCTTAGCGCTGGGTTTAGGCCTCATGATTTTTAGAAGTGAGAACAACTTCTGTGTAAGTTTTATCTGTATCTGGTAGCTTAAAATCACAATGAAAACATCCAAAAAAAGTTGAATGGGAGAGAAGACATTTGTGAAGCTGTTTTAGAGTTGAGTTAGACGGCATGTTCTCTTGTAACCTTTAATTTAATTGCTGTAAGTCCTTTTATTCCCAAGAAAACATCAGAGGGCCTGTCTGACGAGCAGCAGCTAGCTGCAGGGCCTTCGCTCTCTTTTACCTTTTCACTCAGGACCAAAACTGTTTGATGTACAGCTTGCACTATGAAAGTCACACTCCTAAACTCCCAGAGACTGATATCAGAAAGTCTGCACTTCCACTTTCACAAGAAAGACTCCAGCAGCAGCGTTAGCTAAACCTGAAAGACGTTTTCTCTAAAGCACTGGCCAAATGTCTGCCGCTACATTGTCACATTCTGCACTCGCCCCGTCTTATCCGTGACATCCTAGGTACACCGTTTGAGGACGGGGCTCTTCAACTACAATCACTGGTTCGGGATATTCAAAGACGTCTTATGGAGAGTGTTGGACTGGTCCGAACAAAAATAGGCCAGAGATATTTGAGAGTATCAGCATCCTGGCAGCCACCTCAGCAGTTCTGAAATGAATGAAATCAGCAAACACTCATCTTACAGCTTTATCGAGGGTAATGGCAGTACAGAGCAGGCCGAGGATGTCTGCTCTTTACGTTTACCTCCTGTCCTTCTGCACTAACAGGAACCGTGTGTTCACTGGTTTACTCAAAGTAAAGCAGGACAAGGTGAGGGTGTAGATGGGTTAGAAAGCTGAAAATCATCTGAGTAGTCGATGATTAATACCAAGGAAGAAGAAGATTAGGATATTCTGGGGAGAAATTAATTCATTCTTTATTTTAGGCTATTATTTTTCTTCAGGATGTCATTTCATTATCCCAAGACCCTAAATAGTACATTAGTAGAAAAAGAATGAAGCAATGGCATGTAAAGAATGGCATTTATATAAACAGTGATGCAGGAAAAAATAAGAGTATCGTTCCAAATGAATGCGATGTTAAATCTAATTCCAACAGGGGTTAGACGCTGATCCTTCTCACATAGCTCCTTGGATTACTCACTGTGAATCAGCAGAGAATAAATAAACTGATCAAGAGCTGAACAGGGAAAGACGTCAGGATGGGTGGAAAAAAGGCCATGAAGAGAGCAAAGGAAGAGGATCCTGGTGAAAACATCTGTAAAGACAAATCAGGAGGATAAAGAAAGGGATAACTGAAATAAATAGGATAAAAGAAGTGATTAAGAAAGATGAGAGGGATGAACCGGGTTCATCAAGAGGAATAAGGAGGAGTGACAGCTTGTGAAAGAGATGGAGAGAACGTGTGGGGTCAAACAAGACATAAAGAACGACATGGTTGGAAATATGGAATCAAAGGAGGTGAAAGGAAGGAATAAACACAGATCATAAAACAGGGAGGAGAAAAACGTTTGACCCTGTTTGGTCAAACTGTGGTGAGGCAACACTATCATTATTCACCAGGCTAAAAAAGTCAACTGGTTTCTTTTCATTTATTGGGCACCAAAGAAAAAGAGAAACTGCTTCTTCAGAATTCCTCTATATTTTTTTTTAGCATTTCCTCCATGCTATACATTTGACTTTAAATTTGAAATGCATTAATTTTAACGTCAAGAGGGAAGAAGGGTGACAAATGTCCCATCAGTCATCCTCAGTCTTGCAGAACGTTCAGTAAGGGATATTTTTAATCTGCTCCCAGTTTCACAGCCAGAGATGAGCCCAATCAAATCTCCAATCATCTCTCCCTCCTCAACCCAGCAGATCTCTCTCGCCTTACACCACCAAGGCTATTAACGCTAATATGATTGAAACTTTCCTGTAAAAAGCTCCAGGGGCCCCGGCGGGCCCCAACAGCCTGCAGAACGAGATCGGAAACCCCAACAGGTTCCAAACGGTTCCGGCGGCCCTCAGACGTCAACAGCTCAGCCGGTTGTAATAAAGCGGCGATTTGCCGGGTCGAGGTTAAGTCTATTTCTGAAAGTCGAAAGCAATCGACTCACACCTCCCCTCTCCTGCTGCACTTCAAACCTTTTCATTGTGAAGTGTTTTTCAAGACCGCGGTATAAGGAAGCTCTGATAGAGGAGCGAGGCAAAACCCGACAGAAATACTTGGAAAATGATTTCTCTTCAACCTCGTCACGGCTGTTGAAAGCCTTTCAAGTGAAAAACACTTTTTATTTGAGAGAAATAATTTGATCACTGTAAGGACAGGTCAATAAGAGCCTGGAATATGAAAGCTGCAAACATGTCAAGCTCTTTATGTCAGCAGCTGCTTTCATGCCAGAGAACAGAAGTTCTTGTGTGTGAACCTCGGGCGACTCGATGGTTCCTGCCTTTTTACCTGCAGTCGGCACCTTTCATTTTCTCCGGCGTGTCCAAGCTTTGCGAGCTTCTCTGTGCGCTCAGTAAATTTTCATGACCGTTGAACGTGCGGTCGGGCTGGCGTTGCAACCCGCGATCGATTCCGCCTGATAAATACCTCTCATACAAGCAGATCAGCGGTGAATCATGACTCCGTGTTTCCTCGGCCCTGCTGGGAACAGTTAAGCATTTAGCTCCACTGTCATGCTAAGATACAGCAGACCAATAGATTCCCTCTGAATCAGCTTTTTTTCCCGCACTGCAGGTTGAGCTCCTGCACATGAATCCTTCAAAGGGCCCATGGATTCGTCTCCTTATCAATTATTTAGCCAGCTGCCTCCTTTTGAAATATTACAAATATCAACTCTAAAAAAGCAATGAATCAACCCTTCAGAGCCGGAGCAACAGACTGCTGAGAAGAGAACGACCTCAAAATGCATTAAGATAGGGTGACCAAACGTCCGTATTTCCCGGGACATGTCCGTATTTCACGTCCTGTCCCGGGCGTCCCGGGTTTTTTTTAGAAAGTGAGGAAATGTCCTGNCCATTAAATTTACAGGCACTAGGGCCCTGCGCACGGCGCTGCGTGTGACGTAATCCCTGAGCCGAGTCAGTGCGGGCAGCCCTGAAGTTAGATAGCGTGCCCCCCCCCCCCCCACGGTGTCCTGGTTTTCCAAAATGAAAATATGGTCACCCTACATTAAGAGAAAAAACAATCTAATACTACTCTGTGGGTTTTTAACATCTTTGTAAAAAAGGAAAAACCATGTTTTCTTTGATGTAAAATCTCAGGACCGTAACAAATTAGTTGTACAACTTTTGGAAGGAAAACAACAACAACAACAACAACAAAAAATAGTAAAGCACCTATTGTAGAAGTATGCAGACTACTACATTAATACTTTGTTGAAGCAACTCAGTTGTGGCAACATTTGCTCACTCTTACTTAAGAAACGTTCCCCCAATCCGGTGGTGTGAACAGGCTAATGAAAAGGTTAGCGGTGCTAACCCTAACGCGCTAATCGTAAACATTAGTTTTACTAATGCTACACCACTACACCGTGTTTAAGCTAATGCTAAAGCGCTAACTTCAATTGAAATTATATCTGCCCTGAAAGACCACAAACCGCGAGCACAAATTACAATTTGGGACTATAATTTAGATATTCTTCTAATGCAAAGTTGTACTAACATTTGCATTGAAAGTCCATTAAAAGTGCCAACTTTGCATTAAATGTCATTATTTACCAAAAGACACTTCTTCATGGCAACAGTCATAAACATTCATAAAGACTCCTTCATGTTCATTACATGAAGATGTTATGTCATGTTTATGTATTACGTCAGTCTTCAAATGAAATGTTACCAAAAAAAGAGAAGGTGAAAAGGGAAAACAGCTGCTGTGTAATCAGCCTTCCCTACCTTCAAATAAGAGTGTGAATATAACTTCTTCTTGAAGAGCTTTTAACACGTACTAAACAAAACTTTAACTTTCAGTTGAACGTCATTCAATTGAAAGTTCACAAAACACCCAAATTAATTAATTCTTTTGAATTTATCATTTTATTTAGAGCCAAATAAGGGCACTAAAATGTTTTCAAAGTTATCAAAGGTGCTCAGGTGTGAAACAAAACATTTGCTCCGTTGCTAGCACATTAGCAGATTAGCAGGAGTGTGATCACCACTGTCCAGTTCTATCAGTTTGGGAGGAACCCTAATCCTAACCCCCTAACCACAGTTCTCTTCCTGTGAAGCCAGGTTGGGCAAAAACTAAATACAGCATCATGTCCACCATATGTTATATCAGAGAGTGTTTGAGAAAAACTTGAGACCATCTGTAAAAATGAATATACTGTTCTCATCAACTGAGGTAGAAAGTGACTTCGCTGGTCTGCACGTTAACACAAAAAGGAAGAAAAGTGTGTTAGGTCAATTGTTTCCTTGTCCTGTCAGGTGTGCTGCTTTTTGGCGAAATTGTAACCAGCGATTTTACAGAAGAGCCATGGATTCAATGACAAACAACATTTGATGAACTGTGTAACAGTGTGAGAGCTCTGATCGAGGCAGATGAATATTGACCGAAAGGACAAAGAAAATCAAACCATCTTCCTCCTGCTACTTCCTGTCGTCTTCTTTGCTGTTTTCACCAGTAGTAACATCCGGCTGTCCAACGCGTGATGAGAAAAACGTTTCGACACGGCTCAATAAAACCACCTCACTGTAGCGCAAACACTTTAGAGTTTTTTCAAAATGTTAACATTTCCATTAAGATAATTAGTTTTTCTCGTTTCAATTTGAGCACTATAGTTAGTAGAAAGACAGCTAGGGTTTAACCTTAAAATGCAATATTCTAACAAATTGAAGGGGGAATAAACATATAAAAACACTGTTTCTAAGAAGCAAGCTAACAAATAAATAAATTATAATGCCGTCAAGGTTTTTTTGCGACATACAAATGGAAAATATTCACATGGCATTTCCTAATGATGCTGAACACACAGTGTTATTTTTTTGTGAAGCAGTACTCTTTCTCCTCTGGATAGTTAACATGTTCACAGTTTCATCTCTGAAACGTTCCACTTTAATCCAAACTTTCTGGCCCACTTTAACCCTGACTTATGTAACATAATTGGCACCTTAATTCAAAAAGCCACAGCCTCATACATTTATAGTGTATTTTACATCCTAATTCAAAGCAGGAAATTGCATTGCAGGCTTTCTTACAATGACTTTTTTAATTTAAAAACTGTAGCCGCCATCGCCTCCCCGCAGTGGTTTGTATTACATGCGCGCTGCAGCAGAATCCATAAACAGCCACGGCTCCAGAACGTTCCGCCGTTCTTCATGCCGCCGACCCCGGCCCGACGCAGGACCTTTAATCTCTGCATTGATCCCCGTCCTGCGACCGGCTCCGGGGCAGAAACTGGTTGTTCCTGTTTAGACAGAGGAAAACTTAATTGCGCGTCGTCATTTACAGCTTCTGGAAACAGGATCGAGACTCCAGCTGTTTCTTTCCCTCTAACAGTCGACATACAGTGTCTTATTGTCTGTTTTATTGCATTTTCCCCCTATTCTGTACACTGAAATCCCACACACACACACACGCACACCCTGCTCTTTCCCTTTAGCATCCTGCGAGCGTCGCCGGGCCTGATAGGACTTAATTTGTCCTGCCTGCTGATGAAAACATATGCTACACCTCCGCTTTGTGAGCAGACTGGGCAACAGAGTGGAACCAGGAGAAAGACGGAATACGGAGTCAAGTGGCGAATATCAAACCGTGGAGCCACGGTGATGAAAATCTCTGTGTGTGCTGAAATGAAGAGTGAAGCGCGAGCGAATGTTTAGAGAGGACATTCATCACCCAGATGAAGAAAATACAATGTCTCTGGCTGAAGAAACGATGTGCTTTGAGACCTTTACAAAGTTGTTCCATCGTACATCAAATCATCCATGGAGCCTGATCATGTCAAAGGGCTGAAGAGCAAAGATGGAAAGGTCATGTAGAGGTCATCAAAACCAGGCCAGCAATAAATCAATAAATCACATGATAAATGAACCCTTTTGTGCACAGCGGTCACTGCAGTGGGCAGATATCTACAAGCCTTTTTCTTGTGTTTCTTGTGGATTTTTGTGCTTTAAATGCACACAGACCTCTGAAGTGGACACTAGTGCGTCATACAATACACTGCCAACTACTGGCCATCCACTGCAAGTGCAAGAAAATTTTTGTTAAATCTAATATGGCAGACAGATGAAAAAGCAGGCCGACCAACCCAGTCCCTCCTCCTACTGTAGACGGCTCTTGCAGGTGAAAAAAAAAACAATATCCTGACATCAAGTAACCCCTAAAGGTGGTGTAAACTGAGGCTATATTTTCCAAATTAACAACTTTGTATCTGGAGAAAATTACAACTGATCACCTAGAAAAAAATGCTAGAGAATTTTTGTTTACATATATACAAAACTGTTTTGTTTTTTTTCACCTTTATTATGCCTTAAGAAAACCAAAAACACTTTGGAAAAACATTGTGACATAAAGGATCATAATTTGTGCATGAAAGGGTTAAGACTAGCTCAATGATTTCCATTTGTATGATTTATAATTTCCCTACCAATCACTGGATGACTAAAGTCTTCAGTCTGGTGTTTTGGTCTCAAACTGGACATTTTTGTTTAAAGAGACTAAATGATTCTTTTTATTTGCAGTTTTTCTTGTTTTGTTTATTTAATTTTGGTTTTTAAAATGTCTTCCTGTTCCAGTGTTAAATGTTCATTAGAATTTAAACTTTATTGATCTTTCAGAATCTGTTCTTGCATTATTATGCCATAACCAATATGTTACTAGAAAATGGTCTCAAACAACAATATTATAGTTTATTGCGATAACTTCTGGGACAAATTATCATTCAGGAAAGTTTGTTATGGTGACAGGCATAGTTACAACCACAAATGCTAAAGGGTTTTATTGGGGTTTCATGCGGCAGACCAACACTTTATAGATGGAAGTGAAAGGAAACTCATTGTTCTCAAATGTTTAAGCTTCTGATTTACTGCAGTTCTTGTTATCAAAAAGACAAAAAAGGCCTGAAATATTTATACAGATCACACTACGATTGTCTGTTATTTAATGCATTAGAGTAACAATGGATGAGTCTTTTGTAAAGGATAACAGATTGTCATGGATAACACTTCACACTGGGGTTATGTCGACTGAGCAGCTTGAAAACTGAACACTCAACAGTTTGCTAAATGGGTGTTTTGATCAACAGAACAAGAAGACTTGACAAATTGGCAATAAATATGCAGAAAGGAGCTGAAAGCTGCAGACAGCAGAGAGTCAGATTTAAATAACAGACCGTGAGTTTTCTCTACATCTCCGCCTTTGGCAGAAAATGTTACAGTCCTCTATCCTTACAGGACAGAGTAAGGATAGAGTACATTAGAGTACATTGGCTTTTTAGAGACTTCTGTCTAAATGGATCCTTCAAGTTTTCTGAAGTTGAATTCTCTTAGGGCTAGTCAATATTTTAGCTGCAGAAATTAACTTCCTTCATGTCGATGCTTTTTAAAACAGTGATTAGTTCAGTATCGATAGATTCCATCATCCTAAAACGACTCAAGTCTCAATAATCTTTAGCCTCGTGTGAATTACATCAGACTCCATAAAATCCATGCCGGGTTGAAAACGGTCATTGGACAGGGTCAAGGTTCACCCTGGACAGGTTGCTGTTCCATCACAGTTACAAGCCACAGAGTCAACCACACAAAGGCATGTCAACATGTATGGCTTAAAGTGGAAGTATTACATGAAATCAATATTTTTTTCATCTTTACATCATGTTATAATGTTATCCCGTTAACACCTGGAGGGTTGCTTTCACATATGTTTGAGGAACCATTCAGCCATGCAAAGCACCTTGGTTGGATCTAGTGCCGCCTTTAGCTTTCATGCTTCCACCTCACAGAGCAGCCCTGCCCCACTCAGCTCCTTCAGACTAGCAAGCAGCAATCAGCAAACACCTGGTGGAATTGATCATCGGCTGATTATTGGTTAATGTCAAGTTGTCATAACGAAGACATTTTGAATAATGTCAACTTTGTATTAAAAGTGTCATGATTTACCGAATGACACTCTATGTGAACAGTCATAAATATTCATTCATGTTCATGACAGTGTCATGTCAGTCTTTTTCACACCCCATCAAATAAAGTTGATAGCTGTGGTAGAAAAATGTTAAATGACTTCATTTTTGAACACATTTTTACTTAGATGAATACAAAGTAAGATTAGACATGAATACATGAAGTTCCCCTATTAAAGAACTGAATACTTAATGATTCGTTCTAAGTTTTGACAATATTATAGACTCTTCTATTGTCTCTCATCTGATAAGACCGGTCCTCCAGAGGTAAAGGTGTATTAACAGATACTTAACTGACCTTGTGTATGATTGGGCGCTTCCATCCCCACGGTAACTGCATTAAACACGCACATGTTTGCTCTGGGGACATTCATGCACGTTCCAGGATGCGGCCCACAGCTGAAGCTCATAACAACCAGCGGTCCTAGTCTCTCTTTACGCTAATTACACTGTCTTGGGGGGAATTAATAAGTATTTTCACCATGTTCAGTGTCTTCCGAGCCAAAAACTGGCAACAGCGGTTATTGACAAATATACAGAGGAGGTGGGAGTGTTCTCAGAAGGCTCTTTCTCCGTAGTCTGTGATTGTGTTGGCTGGCCGCCACCCTCGCTGAGCCTGAGTCACTGTTGGCAAACTGGCTCCTCACCCTGACAGCCTCGTTGAGCTGGCTTCCAACCAAGCGGTATTAATCTCCAATTCCCTCGCTTGTGACTGCATTTTCAGTTTCCACAGGGTGCGACCCAACGTACTAAGCAATGCCTTAGAGCTCTTTGACCCTACCGCAGTTACCAGGCAGCTAACGTCAGGCAGGGATCACCAGAGCAGCTCCAAGATACTTATACAGACGTGGGGGGAAAAATATTGTAATAACTGGTAGAAAAGGGGCTAAGTAAGAGGTTTTTTGCTGGTGCCTCAGGAGGAAAACTTCACAGGTTAACTTCTAGAGTATGAATCATCCAATGCAGGTGCAGGGGCTCCTGTTGGCAGGCGTCCTCTGGCTACCAGCTCGCTAAAAGGGAAGTTTTTGTTTAGGAGGTAAATCTAAAAACATGAGGTTGGTCATAGTCAAACTAACCCTACAGGAACAGAGCTAGCTTCTGTCCAGTCGTAGGTTACTGTCCTACAAAACATGCAGCGTCTATCACCGGACCTGTCACCTTCCTAAAAAAGTGTCCAAAGTCATTTTTTTTGCAACACAAAAAAAAAAAGAATCACCCCCTTTTTATATTACCAAAAGGTTATTTTAGGCTTAAAAATCCCTTTTGGCATAAAATGAGTCAGAGTGATATTTTAGGAAGGTGACAATAAGGGAGTATGGCCAAGACAGGAGTAGTTTCTCCCATTTCTGCCTTGGATATTTATAGAGTCATATTCTACAAAGTTGACCCCCTTAAAGTTTACAGCAAAAGTCCAATCAGTAAACTCTAATCTGTCCTCTATGAAGTCAAAGGCAGGATCAATGCTGTTAGCAGGGATGTTATTTTTATGGTTTATGATGGGTTTAAACCTTCACTCCAAGCTTGGCAGAGCATAAGAATACAAACATAAAATACTTTTTACCACTTACAGAGCTATTAGTCAGATGATTTTATGTGCTAGTTTTCCTTGAGCTTTTTTTAGATAAGCTAAAATGTTCTTATCTGCATGAGAGGTGTTGATGACTAACGATTTCCAGCTAAACAGGAGCAGCACAGCCGGTTGACTCAACAGCCTAAAGTGAAAACGTAGAGCACAATGAATCAATAAGGTAATGAGATCACAGTAATTGACCTTTTATTGATGTTTGAGAACATTTTCTCTCACCTGGAATACTGATGAGCTCCGTCACGAGTCAACGCTAACTTACAAAGACCGTGTGGTAATGCTACGCAGCTTTCTCAGCTAGAGTAAATGGTCTATTTTCAACAATTCAAGAATATCGGTGGACATGTAGAATGATTACTTTGCAAGAACAAGCAGTGGTAGAAGAGTATGAGAGTCTTAAATTCAAAGCCATGTTAAAACTGATGCTTACAGGGAACCAACCTGCTAAAATAAAATAATAATAATTAAAAAAAAAAACCTGCCCCTTGTTCTAAGTTTTGCTTTGTTCCAACAGTCTGAAGCCCTGACTACTGAGTATATATAAGATTCTTCTTCATGTCTTTTTGAAGACATTCAGATAAAATCTTTGATTGGTTGGAATCTCCTTTGCGCCTTCAGAGATGCTACACGTTTTCATGGCTCAGATTCAGAAATGTGAAAAAGCATTCCTTGAAATATGTACATTAGTCATAGATAACAGCATCAGAGACTTTGTTGCATTTAGTTAGCTCGTCAATGGAGGCAGTAATGCGTCCTGTCGCTTCCTAAAGGAGATCTGGAGACGGTGGACGCCATTAGAGCATGTTGAGCTGATTGGCACATTCCTGAAACCAATTTGAGGGTTTGTGATATGATGACAGGATGGATTATCCTGCTGGCAGGAGCCATCAGGAGACTGGAACACTATGGTAGATCCTTTATTTACCCAGAACCGAGTAAAACAGGCAGTTTTCTTCTGTTTACGTGGCTCAAAATAAATAAAAGTGATCAAAACTTTAAAAGGAAGAGCAGGTAAAACAAGTCAGGGAGAAACGCAGAATATGGATAGACTGAAAAAATGAGATGAAATAAAAATCCCTCAGAACTCCTGCTTCTAATGTCACATTAGCTGCATTTTCATATATTGACCATATATTTCCATAATTTGACATTTTGAAATGAAATTTGCTGAATGGAAACTCACCAATTTTGAAAAAAAAAACATGTTTTATGATAAGTTTTAATGATGGATTTTTTGGGTCATAATAAATTGGTTTATTTTGCAAAACTCCAATGGAAACATTTTTCCCATTATACAAGTCACATGATCAACAACCGGACGTTGCCACTGACGCAAACCACGACGAAGAAGACGACAGGAAGCAGTTGGTTGATGACGCAGTTTTTAATGACACCATGTGAACAAACATATTCACGTGATTTTAATTGCATTTTTCTTTACAGAAACACCACAATTGAGAAACAGTTTTTTTGTTTTTGTTTACATTAGCGGAATATTAACAAAGTTTTGAGCACATTTGTAATGAAAACATGACTCAGTCTGCCGCACTTTCCAGCCAACAAGCGAAGTAATTGCAAAGTCAAGTTGCTGAATATCTTTTTATTACAATATAATAAGATATTCTATTATGTTGCTGATACTTACAACAGGTTGGTTTCAACCATTTTTAAATGAAAGTATTTATCAGTTTCCCCATGGCTCTGTCTGGAGAACTTTTTGTATTGTTGTGTTACACCAATCAAATATTTATTGAGAAACATAATCAAATGTTGTTTTTTTCTGCTTGCTTAGAATTGGTGTAGAATACATTAATATAATAAAAGCTGAATTATTTGCTTCTAGTATTTGGTCATGTTTTAGATTTGACACAGGATTTTATAATTGTGTTGATCATACAAAGTCTTTTTCTCTCCCACCTCTAGAGACTACAGAAGGGCCAGGAGCTGCAGATCGATGGCTCTCTCTGGCAGAAGGTACAGACACCTTCTGGGCCAACATGCCAGCATTTCTTTGCTGACTATTCTTTTTTTTGTGTGTGTGTGTGTGTGTGTTTATCTCCCTAAACCTGTTAAAGTCTCTACATCTGTTTCAGCAGCTTTTCATCTTACCCACATACAGTTTAAACCCTGCTTTAAGTGATCGTGTCAATACTGTAGGAAATGTCCTCCAAACAGTAGATCAATGTTGCTTTCATGTTTACATCCATTTATTTTTTAGCAACTTCACTGGTGGCTGTGGTGAAGTGAAACATTAATGAAGAGATTTCAGAATTAATATCATGTTGCATGATATTAATTTAATGAGATTCCCATTGATTCAGGTGAACGTATACCTTGCCTACTCTTTACCTTCAGAGATAGCAGTCGCTAATTTAACAGTGACACAGCAGGTTGGCGATAATCCATGTTACAACCTCTATTTAGAGGAATTTTAGTCGATGAGTGAACATTTGGATTCACTTTAAATTTCACTTGGGGAACAATTGCTGACTTTTGACCTTTGACTTTTACACTAGCAGAACTAGCTACAGGTTTTATAGATCCATGGGACGTTCTGAGGATTTCTTCAGCGGATTTCATCTGTAGGTGATGATACAACAAATGATTCTTCATAAACACAATGAAAATTACCTTCAGCAACTTTAACAACTCTGAAGAAATTTGTGTAATATGAGTTTCAACAATATTTATTTTCTCCATGTGGTTAATAAAGTATATTTGAATTAAACTAAAGCGAACTGAGTCGCCTTGATGGTTTTGTGCTCAGTATTACGGTAGACAATGCTACAAGCTGTATGGTAAGTAATTAATGCAGTTAAATTTTGGCCAAGTCTACACAAAGGAACCTCTCCATCATAGACAGACAGGTACAAACTGTACATGAATCCTTGAAATGTTCACTTTAAAAAAAACATTTTATCATAATCAGCTGAGTCCAAACAGAACCTCACAGTTCCTGCTCCCGAGAGTGCCATGATCTTTTGTCATATAGAGTTGGACTTAAAGTTTAGTCAGTCCCTTTGCTTTTCAGATTTTTTTCTTATTCTTGTAATTCTGTTCATTCTGTGGTATGTACCATCGAGGTTTTAATTATCTTATGTTTCATTTGCTCTTGTTTAGTTACTGTAGTTCCCTGAGCTCAATGTTTCTTTTGTTTTAATTCAGTTGTCACTTAGTGATTTTCCTCCAGGTTCGTGCTCCTGTGTAGCTGCTGCTCAGTCAGTTTATTTGACTCACTAGTTCTTTGCTCTGGTAATCAATTCTCCTTTGTATTTAACTCTGTGGTCTTCAGTCAGTCCCCTGGTTTCACTCTGTATTTATTATGGTTTCCTTTTACGTTACTTTTATTTCTCGACTTTTGTTACTTTCATGATTTAGCCAACCTCCTGCCTGTGTCAGGTCCAGTTACTCCATAATCTAATCAGAATGAAGCCCAGTAATGACAGATGATTGAGCTAGAAACGGCCTCTTCCTTCTATTGATTATTGATCTACAACTAGACATAGCCTCATCAAACTTCCTTCACCAGCTGCATTTCTGTTACAAATGTGTGCAAATCTTTGTCTATGTTTTGTAAATGTTGAAAAACTTAATCTCGTAATTTCTGTTTCCGTTAAATAAGAAATAAGAAATTAAGTTAAAATCACACATGAATAAGCTTGTATGCGATAAGACGTTATAAAGCATGACAATAACGGATGAGATATATTCATAATTCAGCGCTTATTAGTCAATCAGAGGAGACTTCTGTGTCTTATTCAGGCGTGGGAGTGACAAGCCCCGCCTACTTGGGAGCTGCTGTGTATGTATGAAATTGTAGTCGACAATTTTAACAAAGAGATTCAACACATTGGAGTGACACACAAACCGCCTTCTCACTTCCTGTCGTCTTCTTCAGCGTTTCCTCCAGTAGTATCATCCTGCTGTTGATCATGTGACTCACTTGATGCAAAAAAAGTGCAGTTTTACAAAACACATCTATTTTTGAAAACTACCTTGTCCTAGCGCAAAAAAACCTTTTCAATCAAAATATGTGTTTTTGTTTTTTTTTTTCAAAAATTGTAGCATTTTCATTAATCGTTTTCATAATTTCAAGCTTTCTGGTTAATGTGAACGCAGCTACTGATCTTCAGCTTGGACAGTAGACTGTTTTTATCCTCTAGTCCAGGGGTCCCCAAAATCGGTCCTGGAGGGCCGGCATCCTGCATGTTTTAGTCTCTCCCTGGTTTAACGCACCTGGATCCAATGACGGCTCATTGGAAGGCCTGAGAAGAACACTGACATGCTGAAAAGGTTGTTGGTAGAACCAGGGGGAAAACTAAAACGTGCAGGATGCCGGCCCTCCAGGACCCACTTTGGGGACCCCTGCTCTAGTCCAAAGGTATGAAGGGATTTCCAGACTGAACTGGTCAAATTTGTAAAGGCAGGCTTACGCTGTGCTTGTGCCTCACCCTCCCCATGCTAATCAGACTCTCTCTCCCTCCTCCTGGCCTCTGCTTCCAGGTTTTGAAAGGCCAGTGGATGATCACTTTTCCAGCAGTTCTTCCTTGTTTGTCTTCAAGGGCCTGCTCTCATTTAAGTCCCCTGATTGTACCTGCCTTGCCTGTAAGCTGTGATGCATCACTACAGCTCATCTTTAAGCACATTTGATTATGTACTTTGAATGCCTAGAAATGCAAACATGTTTAATTTACTCTCCCTCTCTGTGCTGCATAGATATCTTTGTATTCTTTGTGAGGTTATATTTTTCAATCTGTTAATTTTTCTCTGTTTGCTAAAACGTTTTCTTGTCTTTATTGTCGTCTCATTTGCTGTGAAACTACTAAACAAGGTCATGATTACACCCCCCAGCAGGTTGTTGGTGCTTTGGAAAATCTCTCGATATTCTTGATGCACCAGAATCAAGAGAGATTTTCCAAGACTTTCTCTGACTGAAGGTCAGTTACTTCTCTCTACTGACCAGGTACAGCAAAGCAGTAAGCGGTTAATAACACTAAAATGTCAGCAGAGCTTATTTTAGACATGAATGTTGTGTATTGATAATGACGTCCTGGACTCCAGGCTGATGGTTTGATAGCGGTAGCATTGAGCACTCTGGATCTGTTAGCATTGTGTGCTAGCTCTTATCAGCCTCCTGGAGGATATAGCTGTCCTGCATGTTTTGGTTATAATTATTTGGCTTTGTGTTTGTTGGGGAACATTTGATCTAAATGCATTCAGAGACGTTCTTTTCAGACTTGACCTGTTTTCATGACTCCAGCATATAAACCCTTTCTCCCTTTACAGTCCTGTGGGTCAAACAATCCCCCCGTTGACAGAGAGACTCCTGTCCTCTAGTAACACTCCCACAAGGTCCGACTCTCCAAAGAGGATCTTCAGTGCCGGTATTACTTCCTGTTTACACATCACTT
Source organism: Alfaro cultratus (assembly GCA_903066825.1). Taxonomy (NCBI): domain Eukaryota; kingdom Metazoa; phylum Chordata; class Actinopteri; order Cyprinodontiformes; family Poeciliidae; genus Alfaro; species Alfaro cultratus. The sequence goes on along the minus strand of CAEFZX010021884.1, from coordinate 15,850 downwards.
CCTGTCTGTGTTCCCTGCTGCTCACCTTTTCGCAGTCTAACCTGAGATTCGGTCCTAAGAAGAAACTGCCTACCATTATGCTCATTCTAATTATTGTCCATAAAAGTTATTTAACCTGTCTTGGGGTTGTGGTCTGTGCTGCCTGAACACCTGGTTAATCGCCTCATCAGGAGGCTGGGGAAGCAGATGGAGCTGCAGGACCTCCGTTCCTTGCCGGATGATTAACCTACATGGTAGTTTTCGAGCCTCAAGCAACAGTAAGCCACCTGTCTGACCGATTAACTTCCTCACTTTTACCTCAGTTTCAGATATTCAGCGTTTCATCAACCCTGAATAACTTTCCTCTCTCCCTCCATCCATCCACCCATCCATCCATTTTCTTCCGCTTTATGCGGTGTCGGGTTGCGGGGGTAGCAACTTCAGAAAGAAGGCCCAGACCTCCCTCTCCCCAGCCACTTGTTCCAGCTCTTCCGGGGGAATCCCAAGGCGTTCCCAGGCCAGCCGAGAGACATAGTCCCTCCAGTGTGTCCTGGGTCTTCCCCGGGGCCTCCTCCTGGTGGGACGTGCCCAGAACACCTCACCAGGGTGGCGTCCAGGAGGCATCCTGACCAGATGCCCGAGCCACCTCAACTGTCTTGGGGTTCCCTTCAGACGATCTGGAATCCAGCCCCATTCCTGAGTGACTTCACCTTTTGTCTCCCTCTGCATGTGGCTCAGGAAATGACCACACAAGCATATTCATGTGTTAGAAATGAGAATCCGTGGTAAGGCTTTTGTTTACTCTCTCCGATCATTCTGACTGAGCTTAATCTGTTTTCAGGGATGACACACACACACACACACACACACACACACAAAGGTTAGAAGGACTTGTAATTAAAGCGAACCATGCCAAAAAAAAAATCTTTAAAATCAAATAGCGTATCAGAACTAGGTTCTACTCAGGAGGAGCAAGGGAAACATTGTGTTGAACAAAACACATATTTATTACACATTCTGACAATAACACAAACAGAACAAGATATTCAAGTTTTTCTTCTAGTAGTCTTAAGTCAAGTCAGTCAAGTTCAAGAGTTTTTTTTTTTCTTTGATTTGTTTTCAGTTCAGTTTAGTTTTCAGATCTGAATGTTATATTGTAGCTACCCGGGTGGAGTTAATATGTATAATCTCACTGATCAAGTGGAACAGAAGAAAGTTCTTCTTTAGCATCATAATGGACACAATGTGAATCCGCTCTTTTGGATCCTGGCTTGCCATATAGCAGAAACATATTTTACTATAGTGTCATATACAATTCTAAGTCACTTCACTCTGTGTAGATAAAATTATTTCCAGCTGTGATAAATAATTTTTGTCTTTTAGCTCAACAAAACATCACAAGATGATATTCACTGAATTGACATCAATATCTTTTTTTTCAGCACTCTTCAATTCTATACACTGGAATAAATAACTCACTGTCACTAAATACTTCATCAGTATCAGTATTTCAAAAAGAAAAGGGACAATATCAGCAGAATAGTCTTTGTGTATTAGCCATAACAAGCATTGCTAATTCACATGCAAAACATCATGTAGAGAACATGCATTCTGACCCATAAACAAGTATCTCCGATTGTTTTTTCCCCCTTTTAACATTGAAACTATAAAATTAATTAACAATCTAACTTTTAATACATAACAGCAAAATATTAGCTTGTGGCTAATCGATAACCAACGAAGCTAATTATAGCACAGAACTCACCAAAAAAAAAAAAGAAATTAAATCTTCAAAAACAAACTTCTTCCAGGTCCAGGTACACAGGAATCAAAAATTAACCATAGATGAAAACTAATCCTTGAAAAATATTGAAAAGAAAACCTGAGTTTTGTCAATTAAGTGACCACAAAATGTTTTTTTTCTTCTTCTTCTGGTTGTTCTAGCTCATATTCTGTACCATGTCACTGTAGCTTTAGGCTACTTTGAAGCCATTTACTACCACCATTGGGCAATACAGTGTATTACAGGCTATAATTCATATTTGCTAAAATAACATGGGTTACACACAGATGGGGCGTTGCTTTGATTCCTTCATCCATATTTGAGAAATCCTTTAATTTCCATGGCAACCATTCAGCCACTCAAATCGTCTGGGTGGACTTCGAGACGAGGCTCCTCCTCAGAGCCGCAGTGTCCAAGCTTCCACCTCACAGACCAGCCCTGCCCCGTCACTCACCCACTCAGATCCTTCAGACTAGCCAGCAGCAATTAGCAAACACCTGCTCAGCTTGTTACAGGAGCTTCTTCTCTGTTGAACGCTGGTAAAAATGTTAAAGGGTAGATATAAATCTTAAAGGGTTAATAGAGGAGCCATGTTGTGATGACTTCCTGAAGGTGGAGTTTCAGGAAGAGCAGGAGTTTTTAAAGAGACAGAGACCCAATTTCAAGGCCTTAAAATAGGTCGTAAACTCTCTTTTATGTCATATTTGATATATATGAGATGTTAAAAACATCTGAAGGTATCATAGTTACTTGATTTTGGTATAAAATGGCACTATATTCCTGGAAAACACATGATACTGCTCCTTAAATGCCTAAATGGAGTTTTCAGCCATTGCAAATCAATAGATTATTGGATTTAAGTAACATTTGAAACCTCGGCACATTTCCACACTTTAAAATCTCATCTGAGACAGAGCTCCGAGAAAACTCTTCAACTTTTCAGAGAAAAACACAAACAGCTGTGATTTATGACTCATGAAAGATTTGCAATGTTACCACATAAACTTGTTTACTGAGGAATAAGTCTGACATTTGAGCACAAAATCCTTACCTAGATCTGCATTGGGTCAAGCATAGCGAGTACTTATATTTCCACATGGTGTATATATGAGATCATAGCAGTGTTGCCGCGTTGCCTTATTTGTTTTGACACTCCTGACATGACGGAGTGAGGAACAGCCTTGTTAGCCACAAACAGACACACGTTTCCCTAACACGCTTCCACACAAGTGGCTCTGTTACAATGACTTTCCATCATATAGGCAGCTATGGGCTTTGTTTGGCTGTCAGGAGCTGTTTGTCAGTCTGCCACCTGTCTGTCAACAGGTGTGAAATTACAGCCAACACCTCCCTTTGTCACATCTCTGGATATAATCTACGCTTCGGAGCAGCGCTCTCTCTCCAGAACACAGTCTTTGCTGTTTTTGTCCCTTTCTTCCACACTGTGAAAGCAGATTTGTAGTTGCTTTTATGGCCTTGATGGTTTTAACATGTTACATGTTTGGTCCGTTAACCAACAGACAAACGGCACACCGTCACTTTAAGATAAGATGGCACACTTTGGTGCAGGAGGCCTGCTGTTTTCTTAGGAAATAAAAAAAGAAACATTTAGCCAGTGAAATCAATGTACAGAGCACAACGAGAGCAGGCTTCAACAGTTTTTCTTTTTTTTCACATCCTGGTTAGAGATGAGATTTTCTTCAGAGGTGAATCTTCGCTTGCTCAGCTGTTACCACTTGCTGTCATCACCGAGAAAGGCCAGGAAAGCCAAGTTTCGATTGATGTTCACACCTAAAATTTTAGACCTTTCAAACTTTATCTGAGTGAAAAAGCTGTAGCAACTTTTCCTGATAATTGAAAGTTACAGGGTTTTATTCCAGTAAAGGAGTTTTAACCTTTACTGGACAAAGGGTTTAGATCATCCCTTTTCTTCTAAACCTTTTGATACAAAAAATACAAAAGTACCAAATTTTACAAAGTTTCATTTGATTCATGTTTTTCAAAAAGCATCTAAGGCTTCAACATTTGAATAATTGACAAATGTATGTCAGTTCATCAAATGAAGCAGAATGAAATTGGTATTAAAATGTGTTAAAACAAAACCACTAAGGTAAAAACAAACACAAGCTTCAGTGGTGGTGCAATGCACTACAATAACTGATTATAAATCATTTTAGAAATGATGTTTCAGAATATGTTTTAGTATGACTTCATGAAGGAACACAAACTAAACACATATGTTTTTCACCTTTGATGGAAATTAACAAAGTCAACACAGCCCCACAATTTTTTTAGTTATTGTGAATTTATTGCAAATTTTCAGCAAAGATGGTGACAAACATCTGGTTTAAGTGACTGCTAACTCCCACCTGCGGGTGGCAGTGTTTCGTACTTCCACACTGCCACCTCCGTCTTACTTGATGTTGTAGTCTGTGAACGATTTGGCAAATAACAGAAAGTCTCATTATCAATATCTAGAGCACAAGTCCACTGCTTTCACATTTCAGAGGTCATGAAAAGGTTTTAAGAAAAAACAAAATAGAAAATGGGAAGTATGTCACTTATGCTAGCTTGACTTTAACAACCGTAACATGTGTATGTGCTGTGGAATTGTGTTTGTTTCGGTATAATTAGCACTAAACACCTGCTCTGCTGATGATCTGTCAGAGATCAGGTGTGTGGGTCGCCTTATTTTTAGTGAGCTAGTCAACCATCATGATCCAACAGACAGTCATGGCAACAGACAGGCCTGTTGCCATGACATAAAACTGATACAGCAAGTGAGAAAGATCTAAATACAAGGGGTTTTCAATTTTTGTACACCTGTTTTTTAAAGTTACTTTCCCTTTGTTTTGGTGCTGTGATTTGTAAAAGTTCAATAAATGACAATAATCCTATTTGATTATTTGATTAACAATAATCAAATAAGATGGAATATTTCATAAATTATTTAACTCCTATAGCAGCAATTATGTAACATGAAGTGTAAAAGTGTAAAAGAGAATTTTGCTAAGTCCTTTCTTCCTTCTTAACAGAAGTGACAAAAACCAAACTGTTTATAGATTTATGTCTACGGCAAATATATATTTTATATATCCATCATCAGAGCAGATTGGTATTATTGATATGAGTCAATGAACAGGAGTGGCTGCAGGTGAGTGGCGCTAGCTATAGCGGTTAATAGGAGCTATTTAATCAAGAAGCATTTTTAATTTATGACTTCATAGCTTAATTATTGTTTGAATAAAAACTTTAATTTACTGAGCTCAAAAGTCTGAAAAAAAAAAAGAAGTTAAAAATACATTTTACCCAGCTCAGGTTACATATTATTCCTTAATAAATTGAGTAATAGCAACTTTGATATGAAATGTCAGTGGGAGCTAACACACATGAACCAACCAACAAAATCCAGACCATCAATCTGCTGCGCTGTTCTTAGCCATGGTGGAAAGGTTGATGTGACGGAACAGGACTGGCAATAGAAAAACAGTTTAACAATTTAAAGGTCTAGATTTAAACAAAAGGCAGAATGGGTTTTTATTATAATCTAGGAATAAATGTTCAGAAATACAAAAAGCTCTGAATGTGGGTCGGAGCAACTTTTAATGATTTCCTGGAAGCCTTCCCGCCGTGACTCGGCTCGGGTTGAAGAGATCCTTAAATGACCGGCTGATCCCAGACCTGTGCAGCAGAATCTAATTAGCTGCTGATGTTTAAGAAGTGGGAAAATGTCCTCCATGCCCTCTGCAGAGATAATATTCACCATGCAAATATATGGCGAGGCCCTCTGCTCTGCGTCTTGTGCTAGTGCTAAATTCTAACTAATTGTCTTGCTTTTTGGTACAGGTAATAATGATTACTCTGCTTAATGATGAATTTTTTTCCTGAATGGAGGCACACTGCAAAAACACAGAAATTTACAAAGATTTTTTAAAATCTTTTTTCTAATGCAAACATCTTAGTACACTATAAAAAGACAAAACCATAGGAGCTTGTTTTAAGTCAATACGTCATTTATACCTATTTAAAAATGTACAAGGTTCAGTGGCACAGTTTTTTACTTATAACACACAATGTTTTACTATAAGTGAAAAACTTTGCCAGTGGAAAATGTAACCACTTCAGATCTCACTTTTATCTACAGAGCAAAACTGTTTTTTTTTCCCCAGCTAATTTTACGCCCCTTCAGCATTGAAATAAAGAGAAAAATTTTTTTTTTAATAAGCAAGGACGTCTGACAGTTTGTACTCTCAGAAATTTAAAAACATAAAATCATAAATAAAATAAATGAATAGAGAAAACACAAATAATCTGGATAAAAGGCTTATTTTGTTCTTTGGAGGACAACACCAAATAATTAAGTGTATTCCACTTACAATTCAATCTGGAGAGACTCATAGAGAAGAAAATAGCAGTTAAAAGTTTTAATGGTACAAGATCTTTGGCGCTCGGGCCCGGCTGAAGACTGTGCCGAGGATCACCGCGAGCAGGAGGTCGGCTCGGGATAGTCTTCCCCTCGGGACCGAAAACTGGTGGTGGAGCGAAGCCTGGAGATGGAGGAGCGCGGAGAGATCGTGGAGGACGTCCGTCGGGATGAAGGAGGAGATGAGGAGGAGGCGGGTCAAAGCGCGGCTGACGAGCAGGGAGACCCCAAGGTAGCTTGAACTTTTGAAGGCGTCCTTCAAAACGCCATGGCGCTCCGGTCCTGATTGGCTGCAACGGAGGCGTGGTGATTGGGCAGCCCATTCTCACTCCCAACTCGTCATATATTGACGCATGGTCAATCCGTCATCGTCACGTTTTGACGCGTGGGATACCCCCTTCGCGTCCGATATTGACGCGATGAGTTTTACCCTATGCCTAACCCTAATTTTTGCCCTAAACCTAACCAAATCGTGGGGTTTTGAAGGTTCGGCAGCGTTTGCACCAGACTTTTGCGTAAATAATCCACGTAAAATGTGTGTTTTTCCGAAATCGTCAAAATGTGACGCTGAGGGAGCCGTCCCAAATCGTCAAGTATTGACGCAAAGGGGGTACCCGAGGCGTCAAGATGTGACGCTTGGTCAGTACGCGTCAATATATGACGAGTTGGGAGTGAGAATGTGTTGGATTGGGTGATGTGGATAAGCTGGGACGAGTCTCCCAGCTTGAATTTTCACCCAGGCTCCATTTTAATGATAGAAAATATTTTTAAAATAACTTCTAATCCAATCACTGGAAATACTTAAATCAATACTGAGAGGAATTTTATTAGCCAAGCTTGTGCTTAAAATTATATTTCTGATGGAAAATAGAGATTTCTCTAGTTTCAATACTCACCTTGTCTGATGAACAAAATTTTGATTTACAATTTCATTGTCATTCAACTCTTTAGAAGTATTATGATATGAGCAAAAATATATTTATTGATGACACTGCTTGTACAAAAAGTGTCCAAAAAAAGTTGATGGAGTAGAAAAACGGAGAGCGAGACACAACGGCCTAACCAAATCATCGGCCTCTGGCTCCAACAGCACAGTTCAAACACAGTCACTTCATTAGGAAAACCTGGTCAAAAAGCCTCAAATGTTGGCTGAATAAAATGACTTCATTACATTCTTTGGAAGCTCCCTATGAACTGTTGAATTAGATCAATCATTTTAAAGGGGCTGAATAATTGTGCAATCACTTGAACCATGTTAAACGTTTTTATTTGTCCTTTTTTTCATTGTAGATATCAGTTTTCATTTTGAGTTATTTTTGGTCATTTTTTATTGAAATTATTGTATTATATATGTTGATTATGACATTTTTTTAGTTTGATAATAATCATGGTGAAACATCTAAGGGTGTGAATACTTTTTATAAACACTGTAAATTCTCAGCTGTTCCACAAAAACCTCTGCAGCTTTTAACATTCACAGATGATAAGTGATTGGTATTGATAAATTCACAATAAATGTACCAAACTATGAAAATGAATGGTTTTCTCAAAAATCAATTTCACCCATTACGTAAACATAAAAGCAGCAGCTTCTTTTTATTGGTCTTTCTGGGGAGATTTTTCTCTTTTTAATCGACTTCAGAAAAACAAAGGAACCCTGTTGCAAGAGAAAGTAAAAGACAGGAAGAGAGAGAGATTTACACAAATGAAGAAAAGAAATGAATCCCCACAACACAAAGCAGGACTTGAAATCAGTTATTTAGTAGCCAGACTAAATCAGAAATGACATTATTGGTGGGTAACAATCTCCTGATTAACCCGGGTGTCTAAGCCGTCCCGCTGATTCTGCTGCTCACTTCATTTACAGTAACGATTTCCTCACAGCCGGCCAAAGAGCCGGTCAGAGCGAGGAATCTAATCTGCTTCCTGCTGAGGGATCTATACCGCCATCCGGTCGCCGCCATCACAAGCTGCTGCACCCCAACAGTGAGCTGGTCTCAGGGTACAGCAGTGTAATGCAGGCCCGGCAGGATGGGTGGGCATTTGGGGGGCGTTGCCCACCCGCAGAGTGAGCCGTGCCCCCTCCTGGACTGGAAGTTTTCTTTTTTTTACTTTTACCTCAGAGTTGCCATCTTTCTATTATTCCTATCTCGATTTCATACAGTAGGAACGCCTGCACTTCCTGTATCTGTGCCCTCTGTTGGTGAACTTTACAATTGATTTCCTAGCCAACAGCTAATAGCAATTGGCCAATAGGTTGCCATTGGCAACATGAGAAAACTTTGTATTAACTGGCATAAGAAACTAAACCTGACTGTGTTATTTTATTATTTTCTTGAAAAGTGACTTGAGGCGGCATTTGTTATCTCACTGCAAAAACACAAACTCTCACCAGGTCATTTTTGTTTCTATTTATTACAATTGAAATAAGACAAAACTAGCTTAAAAGTAACTTTTCAGCAAGACATAAAAGCTTGTTTTAAGTAAGTATTTCCTTAATATTGATGAAAAAATGCTTGTTATTTTTTCAGACAAATTAACTTATAACATGAGAAAAATGTCTCGTTAGAAGTTTACAAAAATCTGCCAATAGAACAAATATTAAGCAATTATTTACTTGAATCAAGCTTCTAAATCTTGCTAAAAAGTTATTTGTAAGGTGGCCTTCTTTTATTTCAAGTGAGCTAAGATATTTGCACTAGAAAGTAAACAAAAAGCACTGGGTAAGATTTAGTTTTTTAAGTGTTGGTGCTATGTAAATAAACTGAACTGCCCTTAACTGAGTCACATTGGTTGTTGGAGGCATTTAGGCAAAAGCACCAGCTGTAACTTAACAGTTGGTGAAATGCCTCCTTTGTTTTTTAAACGAGTGTCTAAGTGAGCAGCTCAGGACCAGATTTTTCTCTACGTCTAAATATTCAGATTCAAGAATCCTTTGCCTCTCTTCACAGACTCCACAGAAAGCCTTTTGCTTTGTTCGCGCTGCACTTGATGAAGTTTCGGCCTTCTCTAATCACAAGACTTAATGTGTGCTCAAAGCGAGAAAAGGGATTTTATCCAGTTCACTTCACCGTGCCTGTGAAGTAACTTACATCGTCGCTGAAGCATGAAACCATATTTTGCAGTAATCCCCAGAAGGTCACCTGTTAATTTCTTGGCAGTCCAGCCTGTTAGAGGGCCCTGCAGCTGAATGAGGCCGTGAATGACTAGTAGGCTGTTGTTTTTGTTCACTGTAGAACTTCAGAGCAGAGCAGTTTAAGCATTCATGACATCACACTTTCCTCCATTGTCTTTTGAAAAGTGCTTGTAGTCCCAGTCTGTTGAAGAAACTCTGTGTTGTCATGTGTCTGGTCTCTATTCTAACCTTTCTTTGCTTCTGTTCTCTAATTTGTACTCAGTATCTGAGTGTAGACATTTAGGTGGTTCATGTCCTGACAGCGTTTACGGTTCAGTATTAAGGTGGATTTGGGTTCTAGTGCATCTCCCTTATGTACATCTATGGGATCATTGAGTCAGAACTGGCATCTATTTATTTTGTTGCTTAACTCTTGCAAAAATAATTAAAATGAATAGCAAAACTACTAGCTGATACAATGAATGAACACAATACACTGCCCTGCAGTATTCAGACAGTTTCAGTACACCTGAAACCACTGACATCATTTTTACAAAAGTGAGGTTGAAATCTTGAGAGAGCTTTTGGTGTTGCTGATTAAGACTTATGAGTTCTTGGTTGTGTTTGGAGCATATTTCTAAAGCCTGGCAGAGAGAAAATGAGGAAAGTTGTGGATCCCAGTACCGTTTGGAGAGCGCCAAGCCCATGGGCAAAGGAAAGACAGAAACAGGAAAGTGTGCCTGTGGGAAAAAAAATGGGTTGAAAGTTAGAGAGATGTTAAAGAATGGCAAATAAAATAGAAGAGGAATTCTTCCAATATTCCACATTTTTTTTTTGTTGTTGTTGTGAAATGGTCTTGAATTTGAATTAAAACATTTTCCTGATCAACTGAAGTTGTGTCAGCAGAGCCTTTTCCCCAGAAGCATCCTCACAATGTTCAAAGACGACCAATCACAACAATACCTTGGGAATGAGAACTTTTTTTCCCCCTTCAAATGTAGTTAATATGAATGTACACTGATAATAAAGAGCAGGATTTCTGGCAAAATACAAGCAAATTAAAGGTGATATCTTGGCTTTGTGTGTCTTTTTGCAGGTGCTTCTGCTTATTCCCTCAGACGTTCCTCTTTACTGTCTATAATTTTGGGACTAGTTGTCTGTTTATCTTTGTATGTGTACAGTAGTATTTTCTAGTGGTGTCTCCTGTGCTTTTTGTGAAGACTCTTATGGGTACTAACCTCGGTCTGAACTTATGTCTGCTCTCTCCGCACTCATATCAAGATCCGTCATCTGGAAACTTTTCAGGAAAGAAACGCTCCGGATCAAGCTTCCTCCACCTTGTCCACTTCAACTCTGCAGTCTTCAGGACCTCTCCTGCTGCCCCGCTCCTCTCCGCTCCGTCTTCTCACTCCTCGGATCCAGAGACTTACCTCAAACCCGCAGCCTCTTCATGAACTAAGCTCCGTATTGCCGCCTCCGAACCCGAATGCGTCTTACGTCCTTACCGTGAAGACTTTAAGCTAACTCCCACTCCCAAAAACAGTCCACAATCGTAATAATCTCAGAAACCTTCAGCTGGCTTTCCTCTCTTCCACCATGTGCCTCAACCTGTTTGGACAAAACAGCATTTCTGTATCTTGTAAATTTTGTAAAATAAACCCATTTTTCACTTGCCTTCTGCTTTCGAGTGTGACTCTGCATGTGGGTCAGGAAACAGCCAACAAAGATATAAGAGGGATGAGGATAGGTTGTAGAGGGGAAGAGGTGAAATAAGATTGAACTGTCTTGTGTTACTTACGGCTAAACGAGTAAAACCGATTGGTTTTGTTTCCAGGAGTTGCTGACGGATGGATAAAGCCGGTTTCTTTGCTGTCACCCTGCCAAGTTACCCACTACTATTGAGGGACGTTCAATCCCCCTGTCCTCATGGCCTGCTTAGCCGCAAAAGACTAAGATGAGAGGAAGAAAGTCTGAGGTATTCTTGCTCCATCGTCGTGTTGCACTCGCACTGGACAAGACAATGGCGGCACCGTGGGAGCTGCGTCCTGAGTGTAAAGCTTAGAAGACTGCAGCAAGAGAACGGGACGCAGGGAGGAAAGAAATGTGGGACAAAACTTGCCTGTGTGTGTGTGAGAAAGAGCGAGAGAAGGAGTGTGTGAGTAAGTAGAGTAGATTGATGAAACCGAGGGCTCCAGTACATCATTCATGTTGCCCACTGCCTACTGTGGGATATAGCTCTCTCATACCCACACAAATACACAGACCCACTGTGAACCTCAGCACTTTTCTCACCGGCCACTCCCTGCAGACTATACATCACCATGGAGATATACCCCTGCAGCCCACTGCAAGTTATAGAGCTGACACACGCACACACGCCAGCCACCATTCATCACTCCAGCTGTGGAACAATCCCAGAGACAGTTACAGCCTGACATATTGATGACAGCAATACATACATACCACACACACACACACACACACACATAGAGATGTAGCTCAGAAGTAAGAGCTTCTATAGATCAGCAAAGTTACCATGACTGCTGAACTCCACAGCTAACCAGCTGGAGACTCAGCCTGGTAAAAACCAGCCTCTTGTTCTACGCTTTGGTTCGTTCAGATGGTCTGAACCCGCGGTTATGGAGAAGCAATTGCTTTCTGCAATCACTAGGGGTGGACTCTGGATAAAATCAAATCCAGTTGTCTTAAATTTCAACAATCGCTAACATTTGGCTGTTAGCGACTGGGTAAAATAGCTAATGTTTTGGTGTCAGCAACTTTAATTGTTCAATACTTCAACATGTGTGGCAGCTTGATTGTGGAGGAAGCTACTCTATGAAGTTTAACAAAAAAACTGCATGAGGTGCAAACAACCAGCATGGACTCCGCAGGGAGTAAGAGATTCTCTCCAGGATAAAACATCCTAAACAATCTTCTTTAATCGCTCAGCATTTGGAAGCGACTGGACGTCTTTGTTCTCTTCCTCCCTTTAAATGACCAAACTATAGTTTGTCATCTCTTAAAACAGATGTGTTATGTTTGTAGCTCATAGCTATTTCTAATATTTATTATAAATGTTAAAGAATTGTCTGGGCTTTTTTAGCAAATAAAATTACGTAAAAATCTAAATGTATAATGCATTTTAGTTTTGAAGATGAGTAAATATAGAAACCTACTTATATTTCTAGATTATGAAGTAAATAGGTGCAGTATAAAAACATTTTTGTACTGCATCATTTCTAAGTCATTAAATCCTGCCACAATACAGTAATAATAATTACATTTTTAGATGAAGTAAAAATTGTTATAAATACTAAACAAAACATTTTGAAAACCATTTTAGAAAAATAAATGCTGGAAACTATCAGAGGAATTACACAATCTGATGTCAGCAGGGAGTAAATTCTGCCTGACAAACACAGATTAACACAAAAATGTGTTGAAATATTCAACACATCCAGTGTGTTATAATGTGTAAATTTTAACACATTGTGTGTAGAGAGTACAAGTTTAGGCACAGCCTGAGGCAGAGCATAATTCCAAAAGAGCACAGAAATCACAACAAGTCAATGATCACAACTCTTGCTTCCATTCACTGATGGATGAATTGCATCCTGAGGAATCCAGCTTATTGGTCGAATTCCTAGGCGGAGCTTAGGAAGGCAACTACTGCAGATGCAAAGTGTGTCTTTGTGTGTGAAATGTTTTTCACAGTTTATTACTGTTACTAGGCTGCAGGGTATGCATAGTTACAGTTTGAAAGCTGCCAAAAACGTCTTCCATAATGTTTTGATAATTTAATCCCGTAATGAGACATTAGAGAAAGTCCCATTTTCTACTGTTGTTGATTCTGGTCGCAGATTTGTTTGCCTGTTTTTACTGGATTGTTTTAGAAGCACTTTGCTGTTTGTGGCTTTGGCTTTATTGCAACACAAGAATGTCTAAAAAAAGTGGAAAACTGTGGTTTCAAAAGTGAAACTCATATTATAGAAATCAATTACACACCGAGTAAATATTTCAAGTCTTTGTTCCTTGTAATTCTGATAATTACGGCTTACAGATAATGAAAACCCAAAATTCAGTGCCTTGGAAAATTAGAATTGGAATAAAATGAACAAAAAAGTGATATTTTAAACCAAAATCTGAGGCGTCTGAGGAGTATGTTCATTTCTTACGGCATCAGTAATAAATCTCTAAAATAAATGAATTTCACTTTCTGAAATGAGGAACAAGTAATAATGAACTTACTATAATAATAACTATAATGTACCAGAAGCTTATGTTATAATTCAGGTTCAAACCTTTCAGCAATAGCAGCATCAATACAATAACCTGTTTATTTGCTTTTACATCCTGGTACTTGTTGCTAATTTGCATAATTTTTTTGACCTGTTGTATGTGCTTTATTCAAATTAACTACCACTACTATATTTGGGATCTGCTTGAAAACAAACAAACAAACAAACAAAAAAAAGGAATTCTTTTTTTTTTTTAAATTGTAAATAAATTCAGGAAGGCAGTCTTTGAACCATATGTGTGCCAACTCTGTTAACCAAGAGCTGCAAAAAAAATGTTTTTAATAAATGGGAAATTATTATTCAGCAGAGCCTGACGGCAGCATTGGTTGCTAATAAGCGTGGGTCATTATTTTAATAAGGGTTAATGAGGGTGGTGGGGCCAGATTTTTTATATATATATATTCTTTTCATGTCAAAGGATCAAGACTGAATGACTTACTGGAGTAGTTTTAACATATTTACCCAAATCTTCCATTTCCATAAAAAAAAAAAAAAATCCCACCAATATAATATAGTAATGCAGGAACAGCTTAAATTCTGTGCCTTGGCTACCGAGAATTCAATTTTCATTTACTGCTCTGGATCAATTTTTACACCCTTGGCAATTAATCCGTTTATAACGTATCGACACGTTTCCATCTTGTTCGTGCCTCGTTCCATTTCATACCTGCAAACTCACCATTTCACACCTCAACTGGGCCACATCACTTCATGAATGTTGCCTATATTTGATTTTCTATAACATTTGTTTTGACACATTTCCTTACAGCAGATAATGAGGACAGAAAATGACTGAATTCTTGGTTATCTGTGAATGTGTACAAGGGAAATAAAAGATAAACGGCATCATTTCAAGAAGAAACAATCCAGACTGGTGTGAAATTGCAAAATGTGACCAGACATGTTCCACCATTTGCAGCGCAGCCTGAAAGCTGCATTTGTTGAAAAGAAACATGGGTCCATTATTAGTAGTAAGACATATGAAGTTTTAAACTGTTATGGTTACTCCAGCTGTCCAGTGGTGGGAACACTTCTGCTAGCAGAGCTAATTTTTCATTTAGCTCTTTAGCGTTTTTTGCTAGCTTTGAAAATATCTATCATACTTAGCTTCCCCTAAATTTAAATTTCCAGATAAATTCCTTGCTGTTTTGGCAATTTTTCCTTCTTTTTTTTTTTTTTTTATATATAAAAATGGTTTGTGATATCCTTCCAGAATATTCTTGTATAACAACAGTCTCAAAACAAGCCCTACTCACATTCTCCACCCATTTTTTCTGTACCCAGAACGCATCACTGTGGAACCAGTGACGCTTTTAAAATCCACTGTTTTCTTAAAGAACCCCACTGTGGTTCAATTAGACAAGCTCAGCTACAGAGTTAGCAAAACTCAACAACTAGAGAACTGTTCCAAAGAACGACTTCCTGGAAGCGAAAGCCACACAGGTAAGTGTGTAATTATAAAATTGACAATGTTGAAGTTAACGCTTTAGCATTAGCTTTTCCTGAATACTGTGTTAATTCAGTGTTAGCTTAACTAATGTTTTTACTACTGTATTTTCCGCACTGTAAGGCGCACCTAAAAACCTTCAATTTTCTCAAAAGCTAACAGTTCGCCTTATAATCCGGCGCGCCTTATATATGGACCAATATTGAGCCACAACAGGTCTCGCAACTACGGTAAGCAGCCGCTGACTTCATTTTCCCCCGTAGAAGAAGAAGCGCGCGGTGCATGCTGGGATATATAACTGCACGAAACGTCCCGTTTCATTTCCATTTGTGTGTCTGTGTAAAGACCCCAAAATGGCTCCTATTATGAGACGCGCTTACGACACAGAGTTTAAACTCAAGGCGACCAGTCACACAGTAGAACATGGGAATAGAGCAGCAGAGAGAGATTTAACTTTAACGAATCAATGGTGCATTGAGTTGTTGACATATTGTTATTGCTTTGCACTATTTTGAGTGTTACTATATTGTGATTGCACTAACGTTTGATTTACCGTAACAGTATCAGACTGTTTTTTACGTGTTTATTGAATCGAGGAAAAGTTCCCCTCCACTATGTGATATGAATGTTGCACAACAAGTTATACCTTGCTGTTGTTAAAAGATAAACTGTGTCACAAAAATACCACGTCACTGACTTTACCTCAGGGAAAATAATAAAACAGGTGTTTATTCATTTTGGGAGTGAACGGAGTTGTCAGAACGCTGGTTTATAATCTATTAATAAAGTTTGACTGACCTATCTG
>CAEFZX010021878.1:0-68897 GCA_903066825.1 Alfaro cultratus | reverse complement strand
TGATTTGGGCTGAAATCCTGGGGAGATAGAGAGTGAGAGAGAGAGAGAGAGAGAGTGAGACAGAGAGAGAGAGAGAGAGAGAGAGAGAGAGAGAGAGAGCTGGTCGGCCCCTTCAGAGACCCTGAAGGTGTGAAAATGACCTCAGCAAAGTATATGGACTTTCTGACAAGATTGAAGACTTTCATTTCTAATAAATAAATAGCAATTTGCTTATGTTGAAATGCAATGCTGTGTCTTGCTTTGTTTTGCGTCTATGATTTCAACCAATCCATGGAATATTGAGCTTTTACTCAATCCCAAAATAATCTGGGATATGGTTGGATTTCAGTAGGTTGTTTTCAAACCTGGAAAGAGTTGTGACAAACAAAAATGAGCATGGCGAAATGTTTCCAGGCTTCTTGGATTGCCTCATTTTATGATCTAAAAGATAAAATATCAGAGTTTTGGAGAAAAAGCATGTTTCTCTCTCTCTCTCTCTCTCTCTCTCTCTCTCTCTCTCTCTCTCTCTCTCTCACATCCACAGGTGTTTGGATTCATTTGTTTACAGATGCACTCCATATTGGGCTGTGGTTGCCACTATATACATCTTGAATTAATTAGTGCCATTTGCTTTTTGATTGATAATGTTTTGTACTGTATGTTTTTTCTTTTAATCGCTGTAGTTTCTCGGTTCTGTTATTTTCCTTTCTCCTTTTTCCTCATCTATTTATTTGTATCTCCTTTCTCCTAAAACTTTTTGCCATACTTTGCTCCCTTTCTTTTTCTGTCTTCCGTCACTCTGTCCATTGCATTTGAAATAAACCCAATGCAATTTCTAATCCAAGTTTATATAATGATGTCGCTGATGAACTTCTTGGCACTCAGACAGCAATTCAATTCTGAGGTCCACACCGCCGAACAGGATGTAAGAGAAAGACCAGACAAATAAAGGACTCTTTGGGTTGATATTTATTTTACATTCTTAGTTTTTGTTTCGTCCCATCAAAGGTTACAATTCTGTAAAGAATTATTGATAGTTGTGGGTTTTGTTTGTCCAACAGAGAAGCGTCTAACAAATTCATTCTTTGGTCTGGGTTTGAAACTTTTTTTTTTTTTTTTTTTGTATAAAAATATCAATGTTACAAAAACCCAACGGAAAATTAATGAAAATATTTGTAGTTAAAAAACCCAGTTACTAAATTATTCACTCTTGCTTTCTTCCCAATTTAAACACAAGTTTGTCCCTAGGTGTTAGAGCCACAATGTCCTGAACATCTATGATGCACAAGACTCTTTATCGCAATATCTCTGACCAAGAAACACACATACACTCAAACATTATATGAACAGATAAAAATATGCAAAGGTCCGTGAGGTTTAAGCGTGGAATAGGCATTGAGTGTAACAGAGAGATGTCCAGAAAGAAACTAAACGTGATGGTAACATTGTCTCTGTAAAAGAGTTGAAATTTCTCTGGCCTCCACAGACCATCATTATTTTCAGATGTGCGGTTTTAGACGCACCTATTTTTTCTAAGCCCTAAAGTGTTTTCTGGCAGCCATTGACACAGTCATTGGTTCTCGTGAATTTGTCATCCTCGTTACATCAGCGATGCATTTTAAACAAACTGATTGCTGTAGATCTGCGTTTGGTTCAGGTTTCATGCCGATACATCAAACTGGACGTTTTCATACTAGTGAAGCATTAGCGCTCATAAAGTCCCGGCATATTTACGATAACTGCGATTTATCGACTTCCTCTCTCACTTTGTTTGGAAATAAATAACTGAGCCATCATACTTTTAATTCTGTTTCATACTTTATGGAGGAAAGTTGACCTTTCAAAATAAGAGAGTGTTTCTCTCCGTGTGAGCAGAACTAGCCGTGATGTTGACCACTGTAGTTGCCAAGTCTGCAAATTTACAGTTGTGACAGTGTGGAGATTTATAATGTGTGTAAACAACTGTTTGCATTCAATCATCTGCCGTTTGAGCGAAACAGTTTTTGCCCTGATCATAACACATCCTCTTAATATAATATATTTATTTTTTGCTCTCTGTGGAAATGAGTCGTCATAAAGTTTTACTTGCTATATAAAACATCACAAAATTCTGAGAAAAAGAGCCAGCCACATATTTCAAAACCTCAATGCAAACTCTCACAATTTTTTATGATGTCGGCTTTTATGGAATATGCAAAGAAACTCAGTGAAGATGTATTTTGAAAACTTTTTTTTTTTTCCCTTTAAGCAGATCAAATAACTTACTTGCTTTCAAGAACCATAACTAATAGGATTAATAACATCCTGGCTTAAATGGTAGCAGTTTGCAGAAGCTTGAACTTATGACCTGTCATGTTCATTATATCTTACTTGTGTGGAATATTTTGTTTTTTTTCTTAATTTGCATGCACCTAAGCAAGCGTTATGACTTCATATTTATTGAGCTTTGCTTTGAACCTTGTAGCCACCTGGAGTTGGGTCTGTCCTAAAGGAGATTGAAACATATTTAAACACTTCCAGGGTTGTTTTATTCAGTTAAAACTCTCCTCATGCTAAAGAAAATCCATCCTCAGGACATTAGGAAGAGGCGATCATGCTTTTTTCATTTATTAGGCTCCTGGTTGTATAGTTTATTACTTTACATCCTGAATCAATGCATAAAGCTGCCGTGCAGTCATCTGCGATGAAATCCTCATGAAAGCCTCTGATGTTGTTAACCCCCCCGCCCGACCGCCCGCTCTCTCCAACATGTCCTGTTGCATCGCATTTTGTTTGAGAGGAGTCTCGATCCGCCTTTAGCTCCTTTGAACTGCCTTCTTTCTTCTCTGGAGCTGCTGCAGCAGCAACCTGGCAATACAAATGACTGTCTATGTGCAGGCAGCTTATAGGTGGAGACAGTCTATTTGTAGAGCCTCTGGCTAGGTTAATCCCTAATGATACAGGCCCTCGTCTTTGCTTCCCTACATCCTTTCAACACCTGCCCATTTCTTTTATTGCCGTTGTCATTATCGCCACACTTAATTTCCAGTTTGAGCAGAATGAGAAGTTCAGGTGGAAATGTCAGATTGTGTGATTGCTGTTCTCGTGAATGCTGCACGCAGCTTTTTAAGATGTAAAGGTTTAGATGTGAAGCTTTTTACCCAACCCAGAAAAAGAGGGAAATATATACATGTATAAAAAACTTGATAAATGGAGTTACGATGTGTAGCAGCGCAAAAACAGATGTGATAAACCACACAATGCCAAACCTGATGCAGATGTTGCATGTTTCTTCTGCCCCAGAGATGTCAGAGATGTTTAGCGTCGAAACATCTGGAGCAAACTGTTGTAGACGGTTTGTTGCCTTTTTACCCATGCTCTCAGTATTCAGGGAGGTTCACCAGTCGACCTGCCAGACAAAGATAACAAACATGTTTTGTCACTTCAGGCAACGTGATATATGTTCTACATGTTCCGCCCAGTCAAAGCGCCATTCGAGCTCCATTATCATCAGACTTTTCTTGCCCCGCGAGAGTACACGCTTGTCTGCAGCCATCGACTTTTGTGTGGTTTTCGGAGAGTCGGAGCTTTCCTTAACTCCTGTGGTGATTTAGTTGCACAGTGCTGTTGCTGTGGAAACATGTCACATTTGAGATGGACATGGGTAGGCAGCAGTGTGGAGCTCAATTGTTTGTTTCCAACTGGAGGAGCAAGAGAGAGAGAGAGAAAAGGCAATTTTCTTCCGGTATATTTTCCTGGACGTTGAATTATTTCAGGTATTAGAGATGTTTTGCTGGGTAACAAGAAAAAGTAAATGGTTGAAAAGTTGGGTTCATCAAAGGATATTCCTTCCTTTCTCCTGTGGCACACATCAGGAGCGCAATGTGTTCAGAATCAATAACTCCCTCCATCTGCAGCTTTGCAATGGAGATTTGTCACTTTTATGACTTATCATGCACTCATTATGATTATTGTTATTATTATTATTATTATTTGCTGCTGTGTGGCACAACAGTCAGAGAATAACGTACACCAGCATTCGTATCCAATTCCTAATCTATCTCAGCCACAGTCAGACTCTCTTTTCAGGACTCTCTCTCTGCAGTATGATGGACCACATTTAATGAGATTTTATATCACCAAAATATTGAATAAACATCAGGAAAAAATACAATACTTTCATGTTTTATTTGCTAAATACAAAAAACATGGCAAAAATGAAATATACTACTCAGGGTTTCCCCCAGAAAACCTGCTAAGCCCGGTGCTTGGGGCCCAAAGCATTCATTCAGCGGTTCGTTTTTGGATTAAAAAATGTTTAAAGTTGTCAGGAAATTTGAAAATATAACTTGATTGGAAGATTGAAAGATTAATACCTAAACACCAACTATAAAGTTTTATTTTTTTTTTTTTTAAAAGTAATCATTAAAAAAAAAAAAAAAAAAAAAGCAATGCTTAGCTTGGTGGGGGCACAAGTAAAGCCTGGTGGCCCGCCAGGCTTATAATACATGGGGGGGAAACTCTGCTATTTTAAAATGTTGTTATAGATATATTTGTTTTCTTATAGTTATTTTAGTTTTGCGGAAAAGATAGTGCAACATAAAGAAAAGGTACTAAAACAAGCCTGTTTTCTTTGATGAACTAGACTGACTTTCTCTTTCTTTATTTCTCCATTACACTATGACAGCTTTTGCAGGACATTTCTTTTAAGTTTATCTTATCTGTGTAGTGCATCATAGGCACAGTTGTTCATGTTTTTGTTTTGCAACAGTAAGTATTTCTAAACAGCCAACTTTGTCTTTCTTTCAACAAAGACAAATTTATGAGAGTTCCCTTCCTCCAGCCAGCTTGACTGACAGTGTGCAGCAACACACACTGAGTCCGTTACTCTGGTCTAACACGTGACAGTGGAATAAATAACCTGTCGTGCAAACTGACTCTTTCTGGTATTAACTTGAAATTAGAACAACAAAATGACTACAGCAAACGTTTTTTGTGGTTTTGAAGCTGCAACTGTATAAACCATGGCTGTACCTTGATGGTGTTATTTCATGGTGTCAAAAGGTGGAGAAATAAATGTAAAATTGGCAAAAAGCCACCATAACAGCAATGTTTATACTGATGTTTGTGGGCCCAAATTTTCCTATCGGTGCACCCTCTTTAGTTGTCCTGACTTAAATCTGTTAAATCTGACTTAAATCTGTTAGAGGATCTGGAGAGGGAGATAAAATATTAGGATGATGGCAAGGATACGTCCATCGTCAAAGATCTGGATCCCAAATTAAAAGATTAATCATCCAAATACCAGTTGAAACATTAAATATTATGTGAAAAAGTAGGATTGGATACCGTAATACAAACAAAAGATTTTTCATTGATATTTAGAAGAGTATATCTAATTTTTAACATGCCATCTGAAATGCAAAATGAAAAATAAAAACATTTTATTTTAGTAGCTATCTACTGCTGCAATGCTAACAGTAGATAGCTTTGTTTTACTATCTACTCCTGTTCTTTTTTCCTCTGAAACACGCCTTGGTTAAAATAATTTTCAATCTAAATCTGAGAGATTTTACATTTTTCTTACAGTTGATGAATATAAAATAGGAGGTTAGAAACTGAAGCATCCATCTACACTGGAAGAAAATATTTTTTGTCATGAAACACATCAGATGAGATGACGTAATAACTCGTGCTTACTGGAAAATATCTTTTTATTGCAGTCCGACCAGTCGCAGCCTCTACACTGACCTTTTGACCTTGGGGAGTGCTGCTGATCCCAGTGATTCACCAAACGCTCCTCATTCTTTAGGAAGTAGTCCGCTTAGAGCGGCCCAATCCTTTTGGATCTGCAAGAAAACTTCAGACTGCGCTTCTCTGTCTCCCACTTGTGAAATCTCCAAATTAGAGAACAGCAACACACAATGTTGTAATCATCATCAAGTGATTAACTGAAAAAGCAAGTAAATTTTTTGTGAGATAAAGGTTAGTTTGATTAAATCGACATCTTGTTTGTTTATCCTCATCAGTTTAATTAGTGGACCATTTGTCTGTGGCAGAGTTTTCAAGTAATCTCTGTTTTTGTTTGTCAGAAAAAGCTGTTTGGGGAAATAAAAGGTATTGTTTATTGACCACAGCGTCTCTGACTTATAACGAGCTGTGTACAGTTCTGCATCCTTTATCACCCCAGGTAATCTCATAAATCCTCTGCCTCACCTTTTTACAACTCTAATTGCCTGTAATATTTATCATTAGGTTTCCTGAGATTGCTGTTTTACGGTCTGATCTTTGGCCAAATCGATTTGTTCTGTTAAAAACAGGAAACTATTCTTAGAATCACAGCTAACAATATCAGTGTGGATTGTTAAGGCAAAGGTCCATATAACCCGTAGGAAAATATTGAGCTATAAGTGACCCGTAGTGTCCTCCCTCATATAGTCCTCACCACATTTTGTGAGGTTCATTATATCAGCTGCCACAGAAAAAAAATGCATCGAAGGTTTATCTGACTGATCTGACAGCGAACTTTTGGATTGATTGTAAATTATATTCATTATTTTTTTTGTATTGTTTTTTTTGAATGAGGTGGAAATGTGCCACACTGTTCCTCTGTCTTTTTTTTTCTTATGAAAGACAAGAAAAAAAAAAAAAAAACTGTGAGATACAAGATGCTGTGAGATATTTTGGGTTCCTAGTAGGAACACTTGGGTATCTTCAACAGAAGCTGCATGGCATTAGAAAAACATGCATTATTGTTGAATATTGTGACAAATATGGCTGCAATTACCCCAGATTTCCCCCACTGTCTTGTTTCCTTTAAATTACATCTACAAGTTTTAACACCTTGGTCACAAAATCTATACCATTTTTGAAAATCGCAGATTGTTGCTGTTCATTATTCGTGTTTTCAGCACTGAAAGGTTTACATAAATCCAACAGTTGAGGTATATTATTTGTAGGAGCGTAAGATCTCGTCATACAAGATCTTATGATATTGAAATATCACCGTAATTCTCATTCTGTTGAATGCTACCTCGCGAGTGCTAGCCAGTTGCGATGAGTATGACTTTGCCTCATCAAAGATGCAGCAATTACTCTTAAATCCTCTGACTGGCAACTTTTTGGGTTCTTAGTAGGAACTGGGGGTGCACCGATTGCAGTTTTCTGGCCAATCACCGATTAACGATCTATTAAAAAGCCTGACCTACCGATTCCAATTTTGGCCGATACCAATTTTTTTTGTCTAAAATGTTGCAAAATGTAGCAAGAAAGTTGATGAGTTGCCAACAGTGAGATGACTATTGTTAACCTCAAACATATAGACCTGATCTGGTGGGCCAGTGAAACTTCTCTCACAGCAGAGCAGAAAAAGATACCAGTTGATTTAAATACCTTTTCTGAGGTAGATAAAATCGGTAGTTAAGATCGGCTTCACATGTAAAAATCGGCCGATCACCGATTTCCCAAAATTAGGGAAATCGGCACCAATAAATCGTCAGGCTGATAAATCGGTGCATCCCTAATAGGAGCAATAAATGGCAACACAAGAAAAGACACAAACCATATGTAAGCACAGTGAGTTGTTCAGACGTTGAAAGAGGTAGAAAGAATCGCTATAACAACCAATGACTTGATGTCTAGGAGTACGTTGAGCTCCATCGTAGTCACAGCACACACTATCTGCAGGGCAGTGGTGAATGTTATACTGCAGACCATGCACAGTTTAAGTACTGTGCTAAGATCTGAAGAGAGAAAACGAAATCCTAATAAAAAAGATGTCAGTTTGTTGAATTTGTAGTAAAATAAAAAATAAAAAAAAAAGCAAAATAAAAGCCTTCATGTAGCACAAACCTGATCTTTGAAGTTTTCTTGAAAGCTATTTTAAAATCCGATCTTGTTCTTGTGAAATCATTATCATGTCTCGTCTCGTCCTGTGAGTTTTAGGTATTGTTACGCCCGTAATTATTTGCATGACGTGCGTCAGATCAAGTAGAGTTCTTGTGATTGTGACATTGAATACGCTGACATCGCAAACATTTCAATTACTGCAGCCATTCGATAAGTTGCAAAGCTTTAATTTCACTTTCACTTAAAAGTTAGGTTTTATTCAAAGTACAGTACTTGCAAAGTGTCAGAAAGGTAGATGGCACCTTGGATGGAGAGTCTTTTGGCACTGAATCCACTTGTCTATATAGGTCGTTTTCAAGATAACTGCAGTTCTTAAGATGATGTAACCATGTGTTAGACTATGATTTTAGGTATTTTTAAAGGGAAGTCTCAAAATATAAATAAAGGGATTTATGTTTTATATTATTTTATGCTTTAGTCGTTAACTTAAGATGCAACAAACCACGTAAATTTGGTATTTTTACCTCTTTCTGCATCAGTGTCACGCATTTGCAGTTAGATATGGAGCAGAAAGGAAATGAAATCTTATGAACACATCAAGGCTGTCATCTTTTCCCTGAATGAAACTCCGGACCGGAGCTCAGCAACATAACCACAGTTACGTGGTCCGTATATGCAGTCAAACATCAAAGAGGCTCCTCTCAAGATAAAAGGCATCTGTGGTCCTGCCCAGCCTGTAGTCTCCTGCTCCCGTCTCTGCCATTCCCCTTCATCTCAAGTTCTGCCGACCTCTGCCAACCGAGCTGGACTAAAAGGCTGCAGCAGAGTGTGAGCACAGCTCCTCTTTTCCGTCTTCGACATCCGACTTTGCACTTTTTAAGACGGCTGTTCTGTCTTTGCGAAACAGGAGACTTGGTTCTTCTCGTTCACAGGCGATTTTGTTAGCATTTAAAAGCGGTGCGACTTGAACCTTCGCCATCTTGGCCTCAGATCAGAAACGCCCTTGTCAACATTTCATGATGCTCTGCATTGAACACAGCTGGTTTTAGATGTCTATCTTCCCATGGCAAGCTGGGACTAGACCTCAGTAGCCTCAGGTGTGGATGAATGGCGTTTAATGATTAAAAGAGACGTCTTTCAGGACTACGTCCAGCTGGGTCACCTGATCTTATCCAGCTATAAGAAGACATGCACTCATGTACGTCTTTATCCCCCCCAAATGTTCTTTTGTTTGAGCCACAATGCACACCGTGATTGGGGCTCTGGAGAGAGGAGAGAGGGAGAAAACAACAGGCGGAGGCATTTCATAGTTAAGCTTGAGTCAGAGAAGCTGGAAGGCTAAGAGGTGGGGGGATGGGAGGACAAAGAGGGGAGGAGGCTGGCGCTCAGTACAGAACCCTGTAGCCGAGAGTTGGAGCTTTATATAATGGCCAGGTAGTGTTCAACCTCTGCTTCCACCCCCCATCCACCACACACCTACACACACACACATCCTGCAGACTGCCTGGCACAACGTGAGCCTCACCATCTCCCAGCCTCTAGGGATTCAGAAGAACTGCAGTACTGTTCACCTTCTCAAAACCAAATGAAAGAACTGCACAGGTTTATTTTAGCCGTGCAAGTAAACACAGAGAGCTCAGCTGTGTTTTTCTGGATAACAACAAGGCAGATATTTAGGATTTGTACTACCTGGTGTTTTTTGGGTTTTTTTGCCCTGGCTAAACAACAAGAACAGGTGAAATGAAGTCATTGATTTTCATGTTTTTTGTTTATGGCTGCAGGTTGTGTTTAGGGTGGAAACTTCCAGATTTTGTTTATCTGGGTTTGTTTGTATGAAGATAAAACGAAACAAACTCAGATTTGAACTCAATTTAGCCAAGCAGGAGAGAAAAACAGAGTGATTACATGTGAGAGATTTTGGTTTGTCTTTAATTTGACTATTGTGCATTATTATTCCACTTCTTTTTTCAAACCGGATCACATCAGCAATGTGCACTGATATTCCAGCCTGATTTTCTTCATTACGGAAGATCGGCCGATACTTGCAGGTGAAACCAATAGTTTGTTTTTCTTATCTGCCTCTGGAAAGGTCTGGAAATCAGCCTCAGTCCCCATTTCCTCCACCATGAGAGAGGGTTTACTGACAGTAGGTGGAAATAATCTCCCCAATGTTTCCAACTTAGACAAAAAAAAATTTATATTGACCAAAATTGGAATTGACAAGTCAAGCTGATTATTGATTGTTGATTTACCAGAAAACAGCAACCAGGGCACCCCTAGTCAGCGTATAAAGCCTTTCGTTATCCAGTTAGGCTTTAACTTTTATAATATGATTATTATGAAACATGATTTTTATAGTATTATTTATTTCATTTTGTATGTTTTTAATTTGATTGCAATTAGGAAATGTTTACCATCGTACCAGGAGCTTAAATAAGTTGTAGTGAAAACTTTTTACATCTATTTTTTGTACACTTGAAAGTTTTTAATCGTCCCATATTCGTTTATGTTTTACTTCCAATGAGCCCGATCTTCTTCTAAGCCAAAAATGTGTTTTTATTGGTATTTTTTGTTGTGTTTCTAAAGATTTTTAAAGACAAATTGTGACACTTGCGGTTTGCTTCTGCTCTCGTCTAGTCCGATACCTGACTAATTTATTAGGAATGTTGTTTTTGTTGTGTAAGCCACTTAACCCTGACCTGTGAATCATTCAGATATAAATAACTCAAGGGATTGTCGGGTTTTATGTCAACACGGCTTAAAAAACAATAATTATCTGAATGGATCGCTCAGGTTAAATTTAAATTTTTGATGGATTTCTTTTTCCTATTTCTTAAAGATGTAATTTTCAGATACTGTTAATTTGTTGTAGATGGACATTAAGCTTCGTCATGGTCAGTTTCACGAGTATAATGGACAAATTGTTGACTTAAAGTCCAGCAGGCTTTCAGGCACTCTGGGAGAATCAGGACTGCTTTATAATATTTACCAAAAAAAAGTTTGTGTCCTCAGAAGTAAATGATAAACAAATCACATGTGGTTTAACTCTTAAGTAGTAAAAATCAATAGATGTATTTTTCTTTTTAAAAATGAATGCTTTTCCTGATTAAAGAAATTAGAACTGATTAAATGAATCAGTTTCTATTGTCTTTTAGCCACCAGTCCCCTCAAACAAAAAAAAGAAAACCTTACCAGGATTTTGGCTCAACTGACTTTGACAAAGTCAAGCTGCTTTCAGACTTCACATTCAAAACATAACAGCTGTATGAAAACCTAATTCTTCTTAGAAAAGCTAAATATTTAACTTTTTATGTCTTGGTTGACTGTATTATGTTTCTTTTTTTTTAGCCACACCTTATGGACATTGCATTTGCAGGATATATGTGTTATAAAATGCTTCTCTTTTGACAAATCCAAGCTGTAAATGGGTCATATTCTGCTCATATTTTCTTACAGTTGAAGCCTTTGCCAGCAGTGTGCCTGGTAATTAGATTAGCTGTTAGATCATAATCCCCAGAGGCCTGTCTCATAAAGTTATAGCTGGAGTGTTTGTTTTAGATAATTGATTGCAGCAGGAGCTCTAAAAGCAATCCACATGTTTTCATACACAGTGATGAACGTTCGCTGCCCCCACCCTGGATGACTGCAGACGTTTTCCTAAAGGTTTTCAAGTGTAAATTCAGGGGAGTGTCGAAGGCCTGGCGTCAAAAACGAGGCGTGGTCTGGAGGCTCGCGTTTCACTGCATTACTTCTCTGTGTCGTCATAAAAGGAAGAAACTATGCGTGGTATTTTTTTGTCCCTGTAGGCGAGGGAAGCAAAAGAAATGTTTGCATTGCAGCATTTTAATCATTCCCCTCGTTAAATAGTACAGGAAGTAATCATGGGTAGAAATCCCTTCGTATTTTTAAAGAGGGTTTGAACTGGAAGGCTTCCTGGAACCATTACAGATCTTTTTCACACACACGGGGGAAAATATAATTGTGTTGGTGTCATATGATTGTCATGTGGCTGAGAGCTGCACTTGAGGTTTTGTGCGTGCATAAACCATTTGGCCGGCATATGCGATCACCGTGAGCTTAATTGTGTCCAGTGGTACGTCGGTGTTGACTCGCTGTGTGTCGCGTCTGGAGAACGTGGCTGCAACTTGCATGAAGCTTCAACTTGAGCTCAAATACTTTGCATTGCAAGTGATATCTGAAATAATTGTTTTGAAGGGGAAAAAATGAAGTGGAATTGTAAATTGTACAGGGGAAGTTGGCTGAATTTACTCTCTAATTTCAGTTCAGGGAGCCACTTCTCTAAAGGTTGACTGTCATTTAAATACAACTTGAAAAGAGAAAAACTGCAAGATTTTATGCATGCACTGAAAATTATATGCATGCAGTAACATTACTGGTATGTTAATAGTCTCAAGCCTCAAAGTTTTGTGATAGTTTACACTGAATAACATTTATAAAATATGAGACACATACAAAAACAGTTCTGTATGTATTGGCTGATGACATGCATAGTTTCTCAAACTATGTTAGGTAGACATACATGGTAAATACAACAGTTGGTAAAAATATCTGAGGTATTTAACATTTTCCTCAGGCTTCTGCTTGTTTCCCAACATCAATGTTTTCTCTCTGATTTCTTAGCGCTTAAGCATCTGACCCAACCAGTGTTTGGTTTCAGTGGCAGAGTGTCCATCTGACTGGCCAAACAGGTTCTTCCCAAGCTTTATTAGGCATGTCGCAAGAAGCAATAAGGCAATTAATCGCATGCTAAACTGAAGCAAACTCAGTTTCTATTTACATGATTTATTGTTTTTCTCTCTTTCTACCAAAAACTGGATGACAAATTGACCTTTGGACCTTTTGCTGAAGGACATTTTTGTTTACAGAGACTTCATAATTCATTTTATTTATTGTTTCTGTTGTGTTTATGTTGGATATTTGAAATCTCTTCCAGTTCCAGTGTTAAGTGTTCATTACAATTTAAAGTTAATTGATCTAGGTAAATAATGACACATTTAATTCAAAATTGCATTAAAAGTGTCATTATTTACCAAATGACACTTCATGACAACAGTCATAAACATTCATGAAGACTCCTTCATGTTCATGACAGGTGTTATTATGTCATGTTTATGACAATATTATGTCAGTCTTATGCTCACCCCATCAAATAAAGTGCTACTTTTAATGGAAATGTTAACCTTTGATTTACATTTTAGCACCAATGATGAGAAAATAAAGGTAACAGGATTGATTTTAGGCTCTGTTAGCATGTTATGTGTGCAAATCATTATTGTTTCCATAAGTAAATGTTAAAAAAAAAAAAAAAAGCAAGACACTCAATATCAGTCTGGAACAGCTTTTTTTCTTTTATGTAAAATAAATCATAACAATAGCTTGGCGCTTGTAACCTTTACCGAGGAAGATTTTCTCCAAAACTTGACCGCGATGCCAGCCAGTCGCCCGTTTCGGAGGCCACTGTGTCTCCCGACAGATAAAACGGCCCATTCAGGACGAGTCGGCCGCTGGCCAGTTCCATCCTGTCTGCCCTCATCAAACAGGCGTCCATGCTGCCCGTTTCCTTTCATTACGGCTTCAGTACGGGCCGCTGCTCCGAGCTGCAGCACCGCAGCGCTGACAAGAGTGTGTTTTCTGTGACGGTGAGGTTTAGGTGTGTGTCAGAATGGAGATGAAGCGTACATAACTCAGTTTAGTTATTTGGGTGATTTTTTGGTTTATTTATATAATCGGGTGTTAACAGGAATCTTGAACTGTGTGAGAAAAATGCAACGTTACACAACTTTGAAGAAATTTAGCTTTGGAGAACATTTTTTCAAGGGTGTATTTGTTGCAATTCTGATCCCAGCTGAATCTCTGAAACAATATCTGAGTGACCTTGTCGTACGTTATCTGATCTGTGGAGGTTTTGGACTGAAGTCAAGGACATTCCGCTTAAAAAAAAACGAAACACAAAGCTCAAAAACATCATGGTGAGCTAATCATTTAGCGGGACAGCAACATCTTTACTCGCTCGAATGCCTATTTCAGAAACACTGAAGTAGGCATTGAATTGAACTGAAGTTCGGTTCTGTGCAATTCAGTTTGTTTCTATAGTTCCAATTGACAAAGCATGTAATTTCAGGCGCTTTACAAAAAAAGTAATTTCAACTCATGCATGGAGTGATGGCATAGAGAAAAAACTCCCCTAAAACAGTAGAAAGTGGTTCAGTACAAGCGGCCGTCTGCCACAACCGACTGGGGGTTTGGGAAGACAGAAAAGAAAAGCAAAAAGTAGTTAATGATACAAATTGGATCATGGTAGGAGAAGGAAGTAAACAAAAGTAAAGAGATAGCTCAGATAATCCTTACAATTAAGCATGAGAGAGGAAGTTATTTTAACTGTCACTTTAATTGAGAAGAAAAGTTTTAAGCCTAGTGTTTAAAGTAGACAGCGTGTCTTCCTCACGGACTGAAACTGAGAGCTGTTTCCACATGAGGGGAGCCTGATGACTAAAGGATCTGCCTCCCAATCTACTTTTAGAAACTCTAGGAACCAGCGGTAAACCTGCAGTCTGAGCAAAGTGCTCTCTCATGAACATATGGACATTTATAGACATATTAATGTTATCAGATCTTTAGCTGCAGCATTTTTGGATTAGTTAATGATTAGCTGAGAACTTTCTGATTGTAAAAAAATACAGTAGTCCACCCTTGAAGAAACAAATGCATGGACTAGTTTTTCAGCATCTCTCCTTTTTGGCAATATTACGTATGTGAAAGAAGGAAATCCTAGAAACCTGTTTAATATGGGATTTAAATGACATATGCTGGTCGAGCGGTTCTTAAAAACAGGCAACGAGATTCTATTAAACAGTGTCACTGCTTTTAAATTGTTTTCTGTTGTTTTACACTTGTGCATTTGTATTAATTAGTTTTATTTTGTAACCAGGTTGCTGTGTATTGCAGACTTCTGCCCAGGTTCCTCTTGAAAATGAGATCTAGATCTCAACTGAGTTTACCTGATTAAATAAAGGAAATAAATAAAAAAACAGACCAGCATATGTCATTCTTGACTTATTGATCGGAGGCCAATTTAATGCCATTCAGATCAAGTGATTGACTAAGCAAGTTACTTTTCATCAGTTCTGGTACAAAGACAACAACACCCATCTTGTCAGAATTTAAAAGAAGAAAGTGTAAGTAGTAAAACTTTGATCCACTCTGAGAACGAGGTGTAGCTATTTTTATAGCTTCCTACTTTCTAAATCCGCAGATGTCATGCTGCTCATTAATACTCACATATTTAAATGTTTCCTATAAAACAAGTAGTTCAAACTCTGCCTGAAATAAACTTTCTATTGTGATTGATTGAATCTCATCATCATTTCAATGGATGGAAATTTATTACAGGCTGTCAGGAGCTGAGCAGGATGAGTCATTCAAAGTTTCTTTTAGCTTATTCGTTTCCAGGAAATGACAAAACTTCTTGAAATTTGGCTAAGCGGCATCAGGAAGACACAGTGAGACCGAACTATGTAAAGTCAAAGACGGCCATGTCATATACACTTGTGAATAAATTTGATCAAATGATGAAACAGTTCTTCAGAAATTTTGATGTCTAATCTTCTCTTTGGTTTGACAATCAGAATGAAACGTACAAATTAAACAAAATAAATCAATATGAATGTGTTTTCTGACTCAGGAAACAGTTGTTAACCTCCCGACCCGTAATAGTTAGCGTGCCCCACTTTGGTTGGATTAATCTCAGTTCAAGTCACCCCATTTCAAAACATTTAAACCTGGACTGTGACTAAGCAAAGACTTTCCACTTCTTGATTTTCAGTCTGACCCTTACAAATTTACGTGTGTGATTTGGGTTCTTACCATGTTTAAGGATCTAGTTGAGTTCAATCTTTCACTTATTTACAGATTTCTCATATTTTTCTGACACAGGGTAGAAAATCACGTGAAGTCTTTCTGTCGGAAACATTCCCATATCACAACACTTCCACTTCCAATGCTTCATTATTCAACATTTTTTATTCCTGGATTTCAGAATTTGGTTTATCCTGAAAATTATTCCAGAAGTCCTGGTGTTGGGTCGCCTTCTTACTGGACTGTTTATGATTCTGATTCTTCTTGCTTCCTCATTTCACCAAGTAAACAATCTAGAATTTTCCAAATGGGCAGGGAAGAAGGCGTGACTGATGCGTTCAAGATCGTTTGGGGAAAAAATGAACTTCCAACAAATGAGACGCAGGCCAGCAATGGTTGCTGTGGAAGTGTAAACCCAAATAGTCCCGATGTCGTTTTTGCGGACATTCAGAATAAATCAGTCTGAGCCCCAGAGAGCTTTCAGTGTCGCCATGATGTTCACTCTCACTGCAGCAGTCAAAGGAACCAAACTAAATGTCTAAAGGCTTAAAAAGGGAAACCTTCAAAGTCTGCATCATGTTCGCCTGATGTGATGCACCTGAGTGTAACGGTAACCATTTTCTGTAGGGAATAATTCACCATAAATAATTATTTTTTTTAATTGCATTTTGTTTTATTTTTTGCTTTAAGTGGTCAATTACTTGATTATGTTTTTTTTTAATTGATAAAATATTCATATGTATTAATATCTTGGTGAACCACAAGATCTAATAGGACTTTCCAGTTTTTTCACAAATCTATAAAGCAAATAATCAGCTCTTTTAAAATATTAAATACTTGTTAATGATTAATTTCTGGTCAAACTTTTTATTTAGTTGCAGCAGCATTAGCGCCACGCTCATTTCAGAAATGTTTTTTTTGTTTTTTCGTGTCCATCTAGACCCCCGCCATCAGCTTCGCCGCCCTCTTTCCGTCTCTCTCTCTCTCTCCCTCCCTCCCTCCAGTTTTTTCACGGGAGCTGTGGAGAATTTCATTCGGTTTGGAGGCTCAGCTGCAGGCTCTCTCTTCCCCCATCCCCCACCCTCACTCCATCCGTCATTCTCGCCAGCTCTGGACAGAAAATTATTACCCTACACACTGCTTTTCAGTCTGACAGGAGTCTGCTGGGTGTCTGCGGGTCTTAAAAACCCTTGAAACACGCACAAAAAAATTAGTTCCTGGAGAAGGTTTCAGAGTTGGACCGAAAGCTGCGCATAATTTTACCCTCATAATGTTTGACGTAAAATGACAGGCTCTCAGCTGTCAGGAGATGTTACACAAATTGGCCATCAGGGACAAAATTATTGAGTGTCGATATTTCTGCTTGGTGGATCCATCTTTCTCTATGATGTGTTGGGACACTTTTTATGCTGATTTATTTGATTAAATGGTTCAGACATTCATTTTACAAATTGCCTGTAAGTGGAGCAATTTTAATCTATTACTTTTGAATTCTAGTTATAAATACAGAAGGATTTCATGTATTTTATTAGGTGTTCTTGTTTGAAAAAACTGTGTTTTTACTTAACACATTTATTACAACTGTCATGTTGTAGATTGTGGTATTGGAATGTTTTGGACATAATTTTATACATTAAATTTGCTGCTAAATGTTGTTACCTCCCCTTTCTTGGTAGGCGAAGAACAAAGTTGAACGAATCAAAAAAATAGAGAACAGTAGAAACCTTTTGTGGTTTGACGTCTTCCTTCGGGTTTTTATTGTCACCTAATTAATACAAACCCTTGATGCAATGGTTGAGTTCCAGGCCAGAATTATTACATGTGGAAAAAAAAACAAAACAGTATATTGTACTAGAAGAACCGCAACATGTCGTAGGAGTCTGTGGTTTTTTGTTGAGTGGTTCAAACATTTAATGGCCTCAAGTGTGTCAAAGAACATGTTTTTCTCGACAAGTTTCCTGGCAGAAACGATTGAGTTGTCAGAGTTAATTATTTTAAATTTCAAATTTCATCACTTGCTAATCAACTGGTGAATTTGTATTATCTACTTTGACTCCACTTTCTCTAAATCTCCATATGCCTTCTGTTTTACACACTAAAGCAAATTTTTAAGTTTTATTTCTGTCTTTTTTATGAAAAAAAATAGAAAGAAAAGAAACTAAAGCTTTGCCACAATTTCCCTCCAGGGAGTCTAACAATCTGTTTGCTTATTTGGCCATAAGGTTCAACAGGTTGTATAAAGATAAAACACTCTTTTTAGAAAAGGATTAAAAGAGGCTCAAAAGGTGATGTTTTAGATTCCAGATAAAGTCTATTGTCTTACACAGCAGATGCTTTATCATTCACAGCGTGTTTTTTATTTCACAGAAATGTTTTAGTGATAATGTTAAAATGAGATCATAAAGTAAACCCATTTTGACTGTCATTATTTTCACCCAACCACCCGACACGACAAATTCAGAAATGTGCTAAGTTTAGTCTGGAATTGGGTCATGAAAAAAATATTTTAAAAAAAGATACCCATCAGATCTTTGTCTTCCACGCTATTTTTGACAACACAGCGCTTACTCATGAATATTAGAGTCCTGCTTCCTTCACCAGCATCAGTTTACTGGTGAATTATGGTTCTTTTTCATGTCTAATTTGAAGAGGCTTCTGCTCTTCTGCATTTGTTTTGTGCATATTTTAGTCCGCCCTCAGGCAGCTCGCAGACCTTTACCGAAACCAGCGGTAATCGTTTATGTATTTTTCAGAGAATTGACATGATCAAGATTTTCTCCACCATTGCTGTTTGCTATTTACTCAAACTCAACTCAACTTACTAAGCACACTGAAAGCATGAGGGGTAGAGAGTCTGAACATCACTAGAAACGGGTAGAACTGTTTATGAGTTTAAAGGCAGCATTAATTGGCCGTAAAGCTGCAGCCTGGTGTGCAGGCAGTGGGAAGTGATGAAACACAGTTTAACCAACACTTAGGCTGCTTTCTGGGATGCTGCTCGTGTTCCACCATTTTCAAGTTTTCTTCAGTGTACCACTGCTGTTCCTTAGATTTGGGAATTTTATAACGCTAAATATTTGTTCATGTCCAAAAGCAGCTATCTGCATGTGCCCTTGCAAAACGATGGTAGCGCTTTATCAGTATTTAACACTAGTTGGCACTCTGAAGTTCTTGGTTCTTTCCATTTTGCACTGCATCCCAGGAGCTCTTAAGGGATTTTAAGCCAACTTTAAACTCTGAAAATCAAATAACAGTCCCTAGGTCTTAGTAAAATGAAATAACTGTAAATGACACTTTTTAATTAGTGGCCCCATCAAAAAATAAATCGGATAAAAGCTGACAATATTTTGAAAAAGCCGCCCATTGCAGGCCTGTTCCAGTAGTCACTCACCACTGTTCTTCGGTCCACAGTTTCGGATGCAGATAAGGTTCTGATGCCTTGTCTTTTAGAAAATAATCCACGTTTCTCGGTAAAGGTCGTGGGAAACGCGAAGCAATCCACAGCAGCCAGTCTCTCCCTCTCAGCAGACTCGTATGCAAAACTCCAGCAGCCAGCTCAATGCATGTCCTGCCAGTGCACAGAAAAGTTGTTGCATTTATTGAGCAGACTTCCAACAAACTGCAAAAGTTGCTGCAGACTCCACAGAGTCTCCACATTGCTTTTGTCTCTCTCCCCTTCGTCTCTCCTCCTGGTTAGTCCCGCCCCTTAATGAATCCTAATTCAGGAGAATTTTGATCAATAGTCAGTCAGTCACTAGCAGTGCCTGACCTTAGGCAGAACAATATAAAAATACACAACACTAACACTGACGCACTTGTTCAGAAGGTTTAGTTTTTGCACTAAGATCTATTTTATTAACTGTGCCCAAAGTTCTTTTTTATGGTAAATAAATAAATCTTCCCAATTTGCTGGAATCAACTGCAGAAAGACTTATAGTTGAATGAAATTGTTTCTTTCACTGTATCTAAGGCAACTCTTAATCAGATAGTAAATACGCTTTTTTTTTTACTGTCAAGTTGTACATTATTCCTATTTTCACCGTTGTGGTTATGTTTGCGCCTTCTTATTTTTCACCCTTTATTATCCATGTTTTGTTTTAATTGGGTTTTGATATCTGTAGTTTAGATTTGTAATTGTTGGTATCCTGTTCCCAGTCTTGGTCAGGTCTTACTTGAAAAATATATTTTTTAATCTCAATGACGCATACCTGGTTAAATAGAGGTTACATACATACATGCCTTAAGTAGAGCTAGCTGTACGTCACATAAAACTGAAAAAGTTTTCAGTCTTAAAGCGACAGAACACAATATTTTAACAGACTATTTTTACTTATCAGACTAGTTCATTGTTTTCTCTTCCTTTTTTAACAAACTCTTGTTTATTCAGTGCATTTCTTCACAAAATAACTAATATTTACCTTATTTTTCAAATCAACAACAACAACAAAAAATTTGTTTGGAAACTCAAGGAGGTGCAAAATTTGAATTCTTACTATCTTAACATTTAAGCTTTTTTGAATTTAAAGAAATGTCCTTTGACACCTTTAAGTACCTGTCATAATGTTTTGTTCTCTACGCATCCTCATAAACCCACCAATATTATTCCCCTAACATCCCCATATCATTTGCAGAAACTTAAGAGGTAGCTGCAAACTGATAGCCTCTATGAACTGCAATATAATGGGATTTAATGTGGTTTATGAAGCAAAGCAAAGATGGCAGCTGCAGCAGGAATCTGTTGTGTGCACCGATCAGAGGCACATCATGGTCCATGATTTGATGCCGATGTTAATGTGGAGGACGGTGCACAGCAACTTCGCTCATATTTAAAACACTGAGTGCATTCTTGCATTGCAAAGAACTTAGTCTTCTCTGCTGTTCTTTGTCCCATAGTCTGTCGAATGCTGGGAGTTGTAGAGCACGCCCCTTTGGCTCCATAATCCCAGCTGTATGCTCTGAAAGCACACATGGCCTTTGATCTCTGTGGATTGACTGGTATAATGTAAGTTGAGGGTCGGAATGTCGTCAGACTGGTACATCGAGAATTTTGGTATTCGGCTCAGTTTTTTCTTTCACAACAGACCGGAGCAGCGGTAACATTGTAGATGAGTCCCCTAATCCATCTGTCCATTCCCCACCAAACAACTCGTAACAAGAAACCAATAAACTTAAACTAAACTGCAAGGAGTTTAAGCATCTTAAGGCATCGTTGCTCATTCACACGTAGGAACACCTGTATCAGATCAGCCCCTTTTACTAGGAGCAATCCACCATTTTCTGGTGGAGAACTGTTGTCTCACACATAGAGGAGCCGTCTCATCCTGGCTGCTTCAGTCTCGGCTACAAGCCGCTCCGGTTCACACTGAAGGTCATTCCCTCTATAGACACCAACAGAACCACATTCTCTACTGAAAGTGCAGATAAAATCCTGACGTACCCGAACCAGACTCCAGCCTCTCCGTGACTACTCCTTGAGATCCTGTCCATGAACAAACTGGATCAGAGACCAGGTGCAGCCCTGGTGGAATCCAACTCACACTAGACACAAGTTCAAATGTGTGCCAGGAATGCGAACGCGGCCCTTGATTGAGTTTTACTAGATGGCTCATAAAAGCATCCTGGGAACCCTGTACTCCCTCTACACCCTCTGCAAAATACCTCTGGAGACCCATGTGGACCAAACCGTCAGTGGTTCTGCGGTCTGGTCCGCTGTTCCACAGACAGAACGAAAGCCACGCTTCTCCTCCTGGATCTGAGGTTGAACGATCAGGCGACGCCTCATTTCCAGCACCATAAAGCAAACTTTCCCAGGGTAGCTAAGAAGTGGGGCCCATCGATAGTTTATACACACTGTCCATCTCCTTTCTTAAAGGAGTCTGTATTAGGGTCTAGTTTCCTTAATAATTCAGTGATGCTTATCTTTGTTTCACAAAAATAAATCTACAGTAAATCAAACCTGTTTTCATTCATTCGTGTTTATAATTGTTGTAGGAAATGTTGTTTTTTATGTTTTTTACTATCTGTTGATACACAACCTCCCGCTGGTTCACAGACACTTTGATTTGTATTCCTACTAACTCAGCTCTTGAGTCATTTACAGTGTTTTTGGTCGCATCCATTAACTCGTCTCATAAATAATATACCTTGACCTCATGTTTTCTTAAACTTAAACTGAGCTTAAACAATAAGTCGCTTCACAATTTCAGTGAATTATCTGTATTTTTATTATTTTTTCACCATCTTTAAAGCCCTAAAATGAACAGCAACTACGCTCTTTAATCTCGCCTTGGCCTTATATAATATCCTAGTATTTTAATGATTTTATTCTGATTAAAAAAATGTCCAGAAAAGAGAATGCTTAATGTATTTATACACTGATACCTTTTACTGTAACTGAGGCAAATTAATTTGTAACTTATAAAAACTGGGCTTTAAAAGAAGTTGGGAAAATAATAACCTTTTTTCATTAAAGCTTATGCCTTTAACATATGAATGGTTTATTTGAAAAGTAGTGCCTCAATGAAGTCGTTTAGTGATGCATTCACAGACCAAAACAAAGTGGGCTTTTTCAGTGTTGAGGCATTTGTCATTTGATTTGTCACTTTTGACCTGCAGATCACTGATTGGTTGCACTAATTTAGCTTCAGGAACTGCAAAACGAGACAGGATTTGACTATGCCGTTTATCATTAATGATTTATTCCCCCCGTAGGTCTTTAGCTTTTAGAGGAAGAAATGTGAACAAAGCGGCATCTGTTGGTTTATCTCTGCTCCTCATTCAAGAACAAAGCTTTCTGTCTGTCTACAAGAAAAAAAAAGTGATGAGAAAGATTTTTAACATTTGGTGGAAAACATATTGTGCTCAAAGAAAGATTTCTGAAATAAATCATTCATTAAACAGAGCTCGAAGCTTCGTGCCGCTGACCGGGAATGCTGAAGAGAATGATTGACAGCGGAAAGAAAGGAAAAGGAGGAAGGGGGGGGCAGGCAGTGAACTGTTCATCTGTCTCTCCTCCAACACTTCCCTTGCCACTTCTTTTTCCCTCCTCCCTGTTTGTTCTCCCTCTATTTTTTGAAGCCAGAGGAATGCAACACATCCGCAATGTGGTGGAAGTGTTTGTGTGTCGGTGTGTGCGGCAGGTTTATTTGAGGCAGTGTTTGTGCTTTTGTGTATTTGTCTTCCTTTTGTGTGTGTTTGCTTTGTGGCAGCAGTGGGCGGGGGCGGGGGAGGTGGGCTTGGCGTGTGTGTGAAACGATCGGCAGCCAATGTCACCATTTCTCCACGTCGCTTCCCCTTCTCCCTCCCCACCCCACACACATTTACATGCATATTTCATAAAACTTGACCATTCATGTCGGCAGCAGGAGAATTGATAAACTGCGTGTTCATGTTCGGATAATTCCAGATCATGTTGAATTATCCGAATGCTAGTCCGGCGTGGATGAAGCACATATCTACACACCGAGAGTCTATAGGCGGCTGCACCTGTGATTGAGCCTCCTGCTGTCTTGTGGTTGAATGATGTGATTTTATGACTGCAGTGTGGCTCAGATCAGAGGCATTAGAATTGCATTCACATATGGGCGTCTGCCTCCCGCTTGCCTCTGTGTGTATTGACAGAAAACGGGTCTGGTTTACTCTGGGTGGACCTGTTACACTGTGCAGCCTCAACTTTCTGTTTTGCACAGGAATCGGCTTTTCGGTACATTTTTAGGCTGACAGTTTGGTTGCAAGTAGTGTGTAGTGTTAGAACAGGTCTCAGGGATTTACTAAAACTGTGTGAAAAATTGCATGGTCCGCATTATGTGGCAGCGGTGCATAAGGTGCAGCTCTGTTGCTTCAGACAGTGTGAATGTTGGTTGGCTTTCAGACCTTTGGTGTTAAACGACCCCATGACCTGCGTCATTCTGCAGCCAACGTCTCAGGAAGAAGAGGTTAGGGCTGAGGAAATCTCACTTTATCAGGTGAGACTTGTGCATGTTCAAGAAGTAGGATATGAATCATAACAAAAATAAATAAATAAGTGCCTTGTGGGAAACATAAAGGATTTTTTGGAGGTGTTGATTAAAGGAAGATGGTTTAAATATAAGTAAGTTTGTTTCGAATGTCAAGTTTAACTTGAATGAATCAACATTTTGTTGTGGCTTTACTTAATACAAGGAATAGATTGAGACCACCTGTAACCCCAAAAGCCTCTGCCTTTTGCGAAGCTGCATTGTAAATTAGAAATTGTTCTAATCTGTCCTCCTAGGTAAATAAAGATTAAGTAGAAAAAGAAAAGATCCTAATTTCAAGACTCTTTACCAAACAAATTGGTCCAATTCATTTCAATCTCTAACTCCATTTCAGTTTAATTCACTTCCTCCAGTCAAATACCTTCCAGTCATACTCAGATCTCATCCAGATTCAGGTCCAAGCCTAAGGAGAGGAAAACACAGCAGGACTTCTTCAGGAGTATTTTCTACAGGAAAGAAAAACAAAATGCACAAAGGTAATAACAGAAATGCAGGGAACCTAGACAGTCTGGAAAACTGTGGAATCTGATTTTAGTACTTAATAGATTCACATAAATATGGAAAAATGTTTGTGTTTCTAGTCTTCATTCCTGATTCTTTTGTTTTAAGGACAGAGAAAATGTTCTTTCCCCCGTCCTTTATTAATCGTCCCTGTCCTTCCTTCCTCGTGTCCATCCTTCATTATTCCTTCATTATTCTTTCCACTCTTCCCCCTCTTGTGCTAGAAATGTCTGCCATACGTTCAAAGTGAATGTCTGTATTTTATTTTAACACACAAAAATTCTGAGATGTCTGAAAAATGGATTATGGACAAATGTGGAATCTTTAGAAATCTTGGGACTTCTAAAGTCTCCATCTTGGAAAGAGACATCACTGAGCCACTGCAGAAGAAGAATGAGCACTGAGGTGCTGAGCAAGGAGTGGTTTATATGAGAAAGAAAAACACAGAGGATGCGCCATTCAGATTAATTAATATTGATTAAACTCAGATATTTATGCTTTTTAAATCAGAACTGCACAATCCAACGGCAATATCGCAGAATATTAATAGCAGTATTGATGTGTGCAATGTTAAATTGTTAACACCAGGCATTTATACTCATAAAATCTCCACAAACCTTAACAGCCCTGAGTGCCAACACTTTACATTTAACGTAAGGAAAAAAAGGGATGAGGGAAACTATTAGAGGGAAAGATAGGCGTTCATCACATTCAATATCATTATCGCAATATTTAGCAGTAACAAGTTTTCCTTATAAGAAAGTCAGAAAACATCCGATTTAGTAGTTGTCTGCAAAAGAATCCTTATTTATAATGTTCTGTTAAAGTGTTAACTAATTAAAAGATCTTCACATAAAATTTATGCTGGCCTACTTGCAGCCTTGTGAATAATCTCATTGCCATGTTTCTGCTCTGGGTAGTTTAAGCCACTTATAATCAGCAGTACTAAGTCTAGACATGGCTGGGTTCCTGGATAACTATTATCCAAATGTGGTATGTCACTTTTGGCTCCAGTTTTGACTTTTTGTCCGTCATTGTCACTGCAGAGTGGGTTGAGATGATCAAGGCGGGTTATTAGCTTCTTGCAAGGCTGCATTTAAAATCAACTACTATGGTTAGGAGGCTCATTATTTGCATAGAGTACTACTTACAGTTCCCATATAATCAAAGTTGACGTTTAGTCATTTTTAATAAGATGCCTACAGCAGAAATCGTCAGCTACACACAGAGGAAACAACAGAAATCCATAAGAATTGTAAACCTGTTTTATTTAAATAGCAAATGTTTGTTTATTACTGCACTCAGACTCATATTTTTTCCTTCAGTGAAACATTTTGTAATTTAATTTCAAATGAACTATTGGGGCTGGTTCCCAATGGAGCCACTGGTACTTACCAAACTTTTTCTTCTTATTTTTTAAGCAAACTGGATGAGGCTGAAACACTTTTGAGTTTATATTCTTCTATGAACACCAGTAATTAATCTAAATCTGTATGAAATAGTCGTATGGGAAGACTTCCTATGAATGCAGAACAGAAATTGTTTTGCGGCATTTGCAGAGAGTGAAAGTTCAGTGTGCAAAAGTGGAGCATGATTTACAGTAAACTGTGAATCGTTTGGGGTTTCTGTTCCGTTCAGATTTACTGGTATTATTGCTGCACTTTGGTTTTAATCACACAGCTCGGTTCTGTGGTTGAACCAGCGTGAGAGGTACACTTTACACCTGAGGCACTCGAGATAAAAATAAGT
Source organism: Alfaro cultratus (assembly GCA_903066825.1). Taxonomy (NCBI): domain Eukaryota; kingdom Metazoa; phylum Chordata; class Actinopteri; order Cyprinodontiformes; family Poeciliidae; genus Alfaro; species Alfaro cultratus. Next base: position 42,951 of record CAEFZX010021878.1, on the reverse strand, counting down.
TGACATTTCCAAGGATAATAGTCACAGCAAAGTGCCAAAAGCTTCAGTTTTCAGTGTTGTCTCAGACGTTGAAAGAACCAGGACAAAACAATATAAACCAAAACTTTACAGTTTAATATTTCATCTATGGATAACCTCCGAAAACTATGGCTATTCATTTAAGAACAGACAGGTGCCCTAATGTATTCAATTACATGCAGTGTCTTCCCTCAGTCAGAAAGTGTTTTTGTTTTTTTCTTTTGCGACACATTTCTTAGTTTCTGTATAAAAAGCAGCTGCTGTGGGTATGTCACAGAAAGTAGCCCACAGATGGCGTATATATATATATATATATATATATATATATATATATATATATATCTGTCATTTCAAATGTCAACTGAATGCAAAACACAGAAGTGATGTGGCTCATGTGAACATTGCTGCATGAAACTGAGGCAGTGTTTAATACTTTTTAATCAAGCTACATTCAGACTGTTATGTAAGAAAAAGTACATGGCGTGAGGTTTCGCCGCCGTTTTCGCCTGTCCGGTTTGTTACTGGAAACAAAACGTATATGAAAAGTTCAAGTTGCATTTACTTCAAAAGCAGAAGTGCAACAACTATTATAAGTACTGATAAATACCTTGCATTGCTTTAGATACGTCAGTATAGCTTTAATAATGTTGTTTATAGTGTTTTTGTTTGTATTTTTTTTATACACAGAAACATTTAGAGAATGAATTTTCTTAAAAAGTTTAACTTAAAATAGGGTACTACGCATTTTATGTTTATTGAATAGAGTTTAAGGTACCATCTTTAAATTATGTAATTTGGTATGGTGAAATGATTCTTCTGCAAATTGCTGTCAAAGCCTAAAACTGGATATTTTTGTTATTTATTTCCTTTTTCTGTGCTATTGCTGAACCTGCTCCATCCTACTGTCCCGTGGGAGTTTGGCTCTCAGCCTCATATCAAGTTAGGAAAAAAAAACAAAAAAACTTTGTGGGTTTATTCCAATCCAAAAAATAGTCTTGCTTAAAAAGACCTGTTCATTGTTTATTCTTGTTTTATTTGTTTGTGCAAAACTTGGATTGCTTTTGTGAACAGGTTGGAAATTTCTATCTTGATCTATCTTTATTTTTATGTGGTGTGATTGGGTGAAATGCTGCTCTGCTGGGGGCTCACAGCATGGTTGAGCCTGTTACTTTATGTATTTGTTTGCATTTGTGAAGCTCCTAACAAAGTAGCAGAATTGAGTATTGTATGAATGAGTTGGTGTGAAACTTGTAGTGCAATAACCACAATTAATAATTAATCTAAACAATCAATTATGCTTCTTGAAAGATTTTTTTTTCCCCCTATAAATTTGACAGTTGACCCCTGGTATTTGTGACGGTTCTGAACCATTTCTGAACACCGAGAGCTGAAATCCATGAATACTCGAGACCCCTTCGAGAGACGCCTGGAGCTGCTAAATTTAATAGTTCAAACACCAAATACACACAGTGGAAACCATCTTAGCACGACTGTAAGAGCTGACATCTACAGTCTTCTTTATCTCTGCTCTTGGGGATTCAGCCAATCAGCACTAAGGAACATAAATGCCTCTCCTGGATTGGCTGCTTTACAAATGAAGCATGGCGTCTTGGTATTTCTGCTTCCCAAGCAGAAATAACATAGAAATGCTTTAGAATATCATAGATATGCTCTACAAAAAATGGTTGTTTTTTTTTACTTTGAATTGTGTGTATAAATTGTTATTTTTAACATTAATCAATGATTGAATAATTTATTCACCGTGTTTGTTTTGACACACAGCAGCCAATGGCTGAAGCCGCACATGGCTGATGTGTGCCACACACCCACTTATGCAGCTGCAGGCTGCAGAACTGTCCTGAAAGTAGGTGGTGGGTAAATTATGCTTTCTGGAGAAGAATGCACTAGCCTTCTACCAGCCAGCTAACAGTCAGTGTGCAGCAACAAGTTGGGAGTAGGTAGTGCCATGAAACTCTGGCATTTCTGATTTTAAACTATAGAAAAGGGAAAAGAAAAAAAAAATGCCTATAGTTTTTAGGCTTGGATTGAGGATTTTTTAAATTTCTGTTTCTCTTTGCACAGTTTGTTTCTTTAGTGCTTTTTCTTTTACTTTGAGGTCACGTTGGCTGAGAGGGGCGAGACTGAGTGTGAGTCCAAACCAGTTCCCCCACTTCACTATTGTAAACAAGAACAAAAACTCTGTGCTCGTGTTTTACTGGGAATCAATTGAATGCGGTTAGCTTTTGCTGCTGGCATTTCACTCACACTGGGCTTTTCTCAACGTTTCCCTCCTAGAATAGAAAAAGAATAGAAATGTCCTTAATTGTCCCACTGAGGGGAAATGCAGGTGTGCTGTGGGTTAATGCTGTCCGACGTGTTTTAAAACGCTTCGGCTCAGCAGGGGGCGATGGACTGCAACACCAGATTAACGATGAATAGCAACTTACTGTCTTTCAAAGTGAACATGTGGATTTTGTTCTGCCTCTGTGTTTGGTTTCTGGGCACTCAGCTTTAGCTTTCATATGTAACTTAGAAGTACTGTCATTCAGAGAAGGATTTTACCTGCTTGATTCATGCTAAGATGTCTGTTTTAGTTTGGTTGTTTTTTTGGGCAGGAAACAGGTGAGAAGTAAATTCAAGACTCAAAAAAAAAAAAAACAAGAATTTTGAATCAAGATGCTTAGATTGAGAAACAAACTCAAACAAAGAGAAACATTCATGCATCACAAACTGCTAGGATGTAAATGAGGAACTCGTATTGAAATTTAAAATTGTATATGTTATTTGTTTTTATCCCTCTGAGTGTTACTGATTGAATTCTGAGTTTTAGTTCTCCACACAGATAGACTGTCCCCACATTAAAAGTTAAGAAGTGTTAACAATGAGTGCTGGTTATCTTATTTCTGTGAAACTGTGCACACGTTGCTTTGGTTGGGCTTTTTGTTGCTCAATCTGATCATTTTCTTTTGCAACTTTACTCTCTTTGTTTACCTTTTGGAAGTCTGCTTAAAACATTAAAACTTTACGTATGCGCCTGAGTGTCAGTGTTGCCTTGACGACACGCTGCAGCTAAAGAATAAAGTCAAGAAGTGGCAATGCTAAAAATTTGAAGTCTGGCTCCAAATGTGAGTCAGTTCTTATGGACCCTTGGGGTAAAATGCCAAACTTTACAACCAGCTGAAATCAGGCAGGTACAGGCTGGTAAAAGAAATATAGGGCATTAACATTTGAAGCTATTTTTGGTGTTCTGTGAAACATCTTGCAGATAAATGCTAAACTTTAAGTTAAAGTCAAATGTTGGGATTTTATCACACTTGTCAAGACCTTAAACAGTGGTTTGGACATCAGTGATCTTGTTTTTGTGAAGCAGAGACGGACTGGCATTGATTTGACATATTTAATAGGGATTTTAGAAAGATTAAACTAATGATTATTTTAGTAATCGATTAATCTATCTATTATTCTGACAATTAATGAATTAATTGGATAAAAAAATCAAAAAACCTTAAAATATATAAGTAAACAAATTATTCAATTCCTTTTTAACTAAGAAAATAAACATCTGATTGCATACATGTACGATTGATCATTTGTTGCAAGGGATGCATCTGCAGTTAAATAATATGCTCAACTCTTTCCGCTTGACTGCACATCAATACAGTTTTTATTCAGATTCACTAATAATTGGATTCAAACTTTGCTTAGTAGAATACTTTTATTGAATTTGAACAAAGTGAAGCTAAACCTGATTGGAAAATATTTAAAGACAAAGAAAGTTTTTGATCTTTTTATATATATATAGTATATAGTACTGCTTTGGCTTAATTACTTCTCTGTGTGTTGTTCTTTCAGCAAATGACTTTTTTGTTTCGGTCTGTTTGTTCCAGTTAACAATTAGTCAGTTACTAACTCAAATATTCCAATAATCGATTCATCACAATTAATCGTTTCAGTCGTATCGGTGTTAGCACCGAGGTTACACGTCAGGAGTTTATTCTCATTGTTATTTCTCCCTCTCTTAGCAAATGGTGATGAGCCTGCGGGTGTCGGAGCTGCAGGTGCTGCTGGGCTACGCTGGGCGCAACAAACATGGACGCAAGCATGAGCTGCTGACTAAGGCGCTCCACCTGCTGAAATCCGGCTGCAGTCCCGCCGTGCACATGAAGATCAAAGAGCTCTACCGAAGACGCTTCCCTGCCAAAATGGTCTCCCACCCCGAGCTGGCGCTGACCGGGCCGCACCACCCGGCTTCAGTGGGAGTCGTCGGGGGAGGCGGGGCGGCGCTGCCTGCCGGCCTGACGCAGCTGGCGTACGAGGGCCACGCCGGTCACGGCGGCGCTCCGTCGCCCGCCGCCTTGCTGCCCCTCTCGCTGCTCGGACCCGGGAAGCACGAGCTGACCGCGCTGACGCACCACCTGCCCACTTCGGCCTCGCTGCACCCGGTCCACCCGGATGTTAAGCTCCAGAGGCTGCCTTTCTACGACCTGCTTGACGAACTTATCAAGCCGACAAGTCTAGGTAGGTAGAGAGTTACTGTAGTCTGCAAAGTGAAGATACAAAATATATTTATTTGGTGTACAATGCCTTGCATAAGTACTCATACTGCTGCAGATGTATGAGTACTACTAACTCTTAAGTAGTGGCTTTAAAAAATAAACTAAATAAATAAATGCAATTTTAAATTCAGCCTCTTTTAATGTGATACCCTTAAATAAACTCCAGTGCCGACTTTAAGACTACACCAGACTATGCATGCTGCTAAAGATTATTTCAGTTATCGATTATTCTGATGATTGATCTGATAACAAAATGCCACATTCTGCAGGTTTTTAATTGAGGACATTTTTTTATGCAATATTAGAAATACATTATGCATATAAACAATTAAATTCCATTTTTAGATAAAAAATGTAACATTTTATTGCCTAAAGTACATAACAGAATTTATTTTGTGACCTCTTGGTCATTTGTAGCAAAATATGCATCTGCAGCTAAAAATACTTCTAACATGAAAGTATGAAAAGCTCAGCCCTTTCTGCTTGAGTTGACATCAGCACAGTGTCAGACTGACCTGTTTATTTATTGGATTAAACAATTAATGACTGGCTCAATGGAACATTTTATTTAGAGACTTTGAATCCAGTGGAGTTAAAACTTGAGAAGCTTTGGGTGGAACAGCAAAAGTTTTTGTGACCTTAGATTGTAAAATGTATATATTTTTGTACAGTTTTGGCTTTTTTCTGCTCTGAATATGTTCTTTCAGCAAATGGCCGCTTTGGAGTCTGTATGCTCCAGGTACCAATTAATCAATTACTAAATCAGTCGAAGATTATTTCAATAATTAATTATTTTAGCTGTAGTAGGAGTTAGATGCATAAAACATCTAACTTTGATCTCACAGAGATTCATTAATCATCCAACAAGGGAAGGGTTGAAGAGTTCAACTTCAACTCTGGAAGAATAAGAAATGCAGCCACAGTTTTCAGTTTTCTTATTTCACTTGATCAACTCCAACTCGTGTATCCGCTCCACGTCTGCAAAGACAATTGGCAGCTTCTGTTCTTAAAATTTTGTACAGATATTCAAACACTTTTCTGCTCAGAAAACAGCTGCAAACTTTTTTTTTTCGTCCTCCTTACTGTCTAAACTACTTTTTCCAAAATACATTGATATTTGTGGTTGTAACTTGACAAAACGTGAAAAAAATTCACCAAGTCCTGCTGCTCAGCCTCTACGTTGCTGCATATCTCTACAGTTTGAGTCATTTTTTCCCCCTACTTCTGTTTGTTTTCTTTCCGTATCTTTTTCATCAAAATATCTTGTGAGCGTGAAACTGACCCAAAAATATTATCAGAGAGGTTATGGATATTTATATGAGCATATTGTTCCTATAATAATCACAGCAGCAGGCAGCGCAAACACCGACATTTGTAGTTCGCCTGTTTATATAAAAAGGCTCCCTGCCAGCGTCTGTGTCGCACTTCCTGGTAAAATGGGCTGACTGGGCGAAGGAAACTTCTCTCAAGGGTTCAGAATAAACACAAAACATTCTGGGTCCCCTAGAACTGGAAGTGAAAATAGAACCGGGGCTTTTTTATCCATGAAGCTAAAAGAACCTAAAACGTCTCTTGTAATTATTGGTCGTGACTGCGGCTGTTAATGTTTATCAGTTAACGAGCGCAGCAGAAGCCGTTTTACCCTCGTAAATGATCACATAAATATTTGGTGTCAGGCGTTGTGCAGTCGTGGGTTAGGTTTCAAGATGTGCTAAACCATGATTCTTTGATTTATTTATTTATTTTTGCCATGTGAAAAAGTATTCCCCCCCCCCAACAGACATGCCTTTTCTCTTTAAAGTGTGCGGCAGTTTATCTGAAACAAGTCAAAAGTTTTTCATACCTCGTAAGTCGGAGCACCACACGCGAGGTGGTACACAGGGTTTTTCAAAAGGTTTGGTCACCAGCAGAAAATACAACAATTGTTGCAATTTTGGCCCTCAATCGAACCGAGTTTAACGGCTACCAGGTGTGAAAATACCCTTCGACTTGTGCAGGTCGGTTTAAAGAAAAGGTAAAACAAGGTTTCAGTCATTTGCGACATATTAAGAAAAATATTTACTGCAGAACATTTTCTTAATTAAAAACAGGGACTCGTGTTGTGGCACGGGCAAGGGCTCTCCCGTTTTAGTTTTAGTTTTAGTTTCAATTACACAGCCGTAGCTGAAATGTGGTTTGATTTTTTGTTGCTGTGGAAAAGTTTTAAAATTTTACTTTACATTACAACCCAGTATTCTCTTTGTGTAATCGACTAACTTTTACGTATTCACAGTACAGTTATGAATGTGACTGTACAGACATGAAGATGGAAAAGAAAAGAATATTTTAGCTGCCATTTGAAGACTCTACAAAAGCATGAAGATGTGCTCCTTGGAGCTGAAGTCTGATACATGAATAAAAGCAATGTACAGAACCGGTACCTCACACGCATACAATGGAGAAAATAAATCTTTGATATACCGCTGATTAAGTTTTTCCTTTTACAAAGAAGATCTGTAATTTTTGCCGTAGGTATATCTCAACTCTGAGAGACTAAGATAAAAATCCAGAAAATCTCAGTGTATGATTTTTAAATAATTGTTGCGTGAAAGAGGTATTCGATACAACAAAACAACACATGTGGTGCAGAAACCAGAGCTCAGACGTTTCTTCCTGCAGTTCTCGACCAGGTTTGCAGCAGGGATTTTTGCTCCATTCCTTCACACAAATCTTCTCCCGATCTTTCATGTTTCAGGGCTGTTGCTAGGCAACATGGAGTCACACCTCCCTCCAAAGATTTGATATTGGTTTCATATCTGGAGACTGGCTGGGCCACTCCAGGACCTTGAAATTCTTCGACGGGAGCCACTCCTTAATTGCTCTCTGTGTGTTTAGGTCAGTAGCTGCGTTTTCCGTTGACCATATAAGAGCGCAATTTTACATTTCAGAAATAAATTTTCTTAATTGAAAAAAAAAAACCAAAAAGCTTGTTTTTGGCTGAAAAGTTTTGTCATAGTTTGTCATAGTTTTTGGCTGTATTTTGCAAAAATTCAATGGAAACACTTTTTTTGGTATCACACGAGTCACGTGATCAATAACCGAATGTTGCCACTGGAAGAAGATGACAGGAAATAGTTGGAGCATCATGGCGCAGCCTGTTGATTTAAGTAATTTGATTGCTTAAATCATCAACAAACTTATTCACCTATGATTTAAATTTAGTTATTTGACAGAATCACAGAAATTGCAATTTTAAAAAATATTTTTTGCAGAATATTGACAAAGTTTTGCACACATTTGTAATTCAAATGGGCTGGGTCAGCTACTGACCTCTTTTTGAGTTTAGGGAAGGAGATTGTTGCCCAAAATCTCATGATACACAGCCCCCATCCATCCTCTCTTCTGTACGTTTTACCATAACTGTGTGTTTTCTAGTAGCTGATCAAGAAGTGCTGCGCTTTGGGAATCACTGAGAATCTTCTGCTGTCTGACTGCATGAGGACTCAATAGTTTCAGTGTTGCTCCATGCTTCTTCTCTACGCTTTACTTCATTACTTAAGAGACATTTCATTTGGGTTTTATCTTGGTTAGATTTGTCTTTGCATTTCATCTGGCAGCCAGCCTGTACTTAGCATAATAACAATCTTTGGGCTCTGGGATATATTGCAAATATATGAAAATGTCTAGATTTTCCTACATTAGCATTTTAATGGAGTAAGAGGCTGGCTTGTGATTAATTTGCCTGCAGATGCATGTACAAACACTGCGCCTTCAGCTTTGTCATCACACCATCCTTCTCCTTTACTTTCCCTCTCTCTTTCTCCCCGTTTCCTGCACGTGTTCCCTCCTTCTCCTCCTCCCCTCTCTCTCTTTTTGTCTCTCTCTCTCTCTCTTTTTGTCTCTCTCTCTCTCTCTTTTTGTCTCTCTCTCTCTCTCTCTCCTTCCTCTCCATGGCCATCCCTGGTCGAAATTTGCATGTAGAGTGATGAAATCACACAGGCGTACACCTGTGCCTGCAGAACCCACCCTCCCCTTATTTGAATTTGAATCGAGCATTGTCACAATATTTTTGAAACAGACTTTCTGATAAATAATGCATGTGTTGCACTTACTGGTCTCTGAGAAGCACAAAAAGATGATTGACAAAGGCAAAAAACTCGCCGGAGAATTTTGTACGTCGTTTGATGAAACTACATATTTGTGTTTCCCGGAAGGAGAAGCTTTGAGGTGATGAACCCTTTCGACCCACATAGCTGAGACCTTCTAAACCAGGTTTAATTCCCATTTATAAAGCATATACTTTTGCTTCAAGACAGCTGTTCTCTCTCCTACATGCATCACTTTTTTTTCTTTTTTTTTACCCAAGAGCATCTCTTCTTTGCTGGTTTCTTGCTCTCTTCCCATTCTTTTGTCTCCTGTTGCTTTTATTTTTTCCCCCATCTCCCTTATCCTTATTTGCTGCCTCTTTTACTCTGGATTTTCTTTTCTGGTGAAATAATAAATGTCATAGTAGGTTGTACAAAAGTTGATGTCATGACTGGAACACAAGGTAAATTATAGAGGTACTGCGCCTAAAGATAATGGTCACCTTTTTGTATGTTTTAACCATTTTGTTGCTAACGTTCAATCAGCAAATTCATATCAAAGTGAATCCTGATTTGTACAAAAAGTAATAATTAAATGAAAATATGTAACATAAGAGCGTGTATAGATGCTGTTGTGTGTTGGTCTGTGAGTGGTTTTCATAAAAGTAAGCAATCAGTGCGTCTTTTCTATACTAATACTTTTCTTTTTCTTTAGTTTACCCAGAGAAATTAATTGATTAGTTTATAAATTGTGGAGAACTCTTTTGTTTCTCACTCACTTTTCTTTTATTTTGTTTATATTTCCTCTAATTCATGTAAAGCACTTTGAATTGTCTTGTTGCTGAAAATCTGTTATATAAATAAAATGACCTTACCTTTTCTAGCACAGATGGGTAACAAATGAAAGGGCTGGACTGATTTTTTGTCCAGCTCAAACTTTGATTCTTCTTCTTCTTTTTTATTTTTTATTTTTCGGTTCCCGACAGCAGCTGCTTCATAAATCTGCCCCTTTAACTGGGCGATGACTACATTACTCTTTGCCTAAATTTTAACAACATTTCACTGGTCGGAGGCAGTAATTTATTTTTGCCCCTATAGATGACTTTCTAAGATATTTTCTAAGTCCCTAAATTGGATTTAATAAGAACTGGGGCTTTTTTATGTTCTAGATAAGTGGATTTGACTGGAATGCTTCTGGGTCTTTTTTTTTTTTATATATATATAAAACTGGATTTGTGTCATATGAGCTTCTCTCCCACAACCAATTGAGGTAAAAAAAAAAATCAAATGTGATGTCAGACATGAGTCGTCCATGCTAAAACGCCCTCTGCTGCAAACAAACAATCCGACTCATGAGATTAAACTATGACCGCTAAGCCTAACGCATGTAGAGGAGGGCTTGAATGCTTAATGCTGCGTATACATCAAGTTTATAGTTAGAGAAACGCAGCACTCTGTCAGAGCATGTTCTCAGGTTTCCTGCCTCACACTGTTTTGTCTCAATACCTGGGCTTCTTCTGTGCATATAAATGTAGTTATTATCACTCTCACACCATCTTCCTCTCCTCCTCCCCCCCCTCTCTGTGTCATTATCCCTCCCTGTGGTGCAGTCCTGTGCTCTCTGCTGAGTCTTATCACTCTGGGGAATAAAGGTTAGGCAGCCCACAGCTCAGCCCTGCCAGCATCCTCCGCTCGATGGTCTTAGCTCCTCCATCCTCTCCTTGATTACCATGACGACCTCACGGGTTGCACTCTGTCTCATCTCTATTGTTGGCTGTCCTTCTTAAAGAAAAATGCCTTATTATGGCTATCATTAAGCACACACACAATGATTAAATCAGCATATCTTACGGAAAAGGACAAAGGTTTTGAATAAATTGTGCATTTCCCCTCCTTCAAAGTCGACTCTTTTTATTGATTGTTTTTGTAAAATCTAGACCTTCAACCCTCTTTTTTTATTATTATTCGCTAGGATTTTATTTTTTTAGTTTAAGCTTTAGTCAGCTAAGCAGTCTGCATTATGTCTTATGATGCATGTTATGTGGAACAATCCCCTCAGTATGTCTGTCAGGTTGAGATCTCTGCAGGATTTAAAAAGAAAACTATTCTCTCACTGACAGACATTTCCCACAGTAGAAAACACTCTGTAGTTATGACAGATTTTTTTTTTATGGTAAAATGCTGAGTAAATGTGATTTATTTATTTTTAGTTTGCAGTGATTTGTTTTTGACGGGGTAATGATAGCACCACTGCACTCTTGAAATCCTGTGGTGTGTTCACAATACATAAAAATAAATAACAATATAGAAGTTCAGCCTCAGCTGGAAACAATTAAGACCAACTGCAGCCAAAATCTGAACAGCTCCATGTAGCCACAGATTAAACTCTTCACATAAAGGATGATCAGAAATGTTGAACGTAGATGAAATGACGCCTAGATTCTGCCTCCTGTAGTTCTCTGCAGGTTGTTTATTAACCAAACAGAGAAAAAGACGAAATGTTTTACTGAACGAGGCGTTTTCAGTGAAGCTGCAGCTCGACTCTCTGGCAGTGGAAAACCAGAGCTGGGTTTTTATAGAAGCTGTTAAAAATCAGCATTTTCTCCAGACCTGAGTTAGAACTGGACCCACTTTGGTGGGGAAAAAAAACTCTACAGGATGCAAGGCTGTGTAATTCTGATGTCAATATTAAAGAAAGACGTTAGTCTATAAGTGGCTAATCGTAGCTGCTGATGGAGCGCAGCGTGGTTATTCTGCTCCCGCTGAATTTCTGACCTTGCTGACCTCTCTCTTTCACTCCTGCAATGTCTGTGACCAATCCCGTCTGCACCCACTGCTTAACTGGAGGCACTTTATGGCTCAATGAATGTACTGTATGTCCATTGAATGTTTTGGTGCAGGTCAACCAGAACAGAATAAATAAAACACAGTAAATGAATAAAAAAGAAAGATCTCTTTTTAATGTCAAATTGGCATGTAAATTACATAACTGGACTGTAGAAAAATATACATCATGTGTAAAAAATAATATGTAATAATGTTACAAAAGTAAATGAAACTCCCAAGAAACAATTGAAGAAATAGGTTAGATTTGGAATTACTGAGTAGTAATAAAAATAAGGAAAAATGCTGCTGTTGCATCTTTCTTTTAATAAATATACACAGACACCAAATGCTCTCCTATTTATACAGGCTTTTAGTTAATTACTTTATCATTTATTTTATTCTGGTGAAGCATTTTTTTAATCCGCAAAAGGCGCTGTATAAGTAAAAATTACTAACTCTCTCAGGTGGCACACAAAATAAAACTTGCATGCTTTTATAATGAAGGTAAACATTTTCTGTGTCATTTCCTCACGTTGGTTTGGGTCTGGGTAATCTGAAAAATTGCTTCTCCTTGCTTTGTTGATGTGGCCATTTATAAAAATAGCCATATCAACATTTGTTCAGCAGCACAAAATTTATGGTTTTCAACTCAGTTGCAACCTTTTCCACCAGTTAAGATAAACATTAGGTTTGGTTTTATTCGCCGTTGACGACAGTTTCTTTCCAAAACAAAAATCACAAGCAGTTTGGAGTCCTCAGCCAATCAGTCCTATCAAGCTTTAAAGCCGTGCAAATGGGCTGGATAAAGTTTTCTCTGTGGCCTGTAGCTAGGAAGGCTTTGTCTAATGTCTGGTTCCCTGTTTCTATTATTTATTTCATGCCTGAGTCCATTTTGATGAAAGAAGAAAATCCACAGCTTCATTCATCAATTTTCTTAAATATTTAAATATTCTACTTTATTACACAAACTAAAAAACCAAAAGAATGGAAATGAGTAAAACTAAATCATATCTTCTATTAGTATTACAGGCTGTCTTTAGAGAGAGGTTATTACTGCTAATGAAATAAGATGTAATTAATTTTATTAAGACACTTTGATGCTATTTTTCCTGCGGCTCTGCTGATTGGCTGATGCCGAGTTCTCTAAACGAGTTCAGAAGCAGTTTCACCCTTCAGTCATATTAGCTGTTTTATTGTGAAATAACTTGTCAGAATGTAGTTATCAGCTCTTTTCCATCCAAGCATCTGATGCAACTTTCAGTGCAGCTGTATCAGTTTTGAATGATTAAATCATAAACTCAAATCTGAGGTCTGGCCTTCCACATGAGATTTCACTCTTAAAGCTCACAGAGTAGATCTAATCCAACGCAGCACATTGGTCATTTTCCTGGTGCGTCGTAACAATAGCAGGACGTGACTGTCGGGCATCTTGTTTTGTGCTTCTGCTGCTAACAAAAGAATGAAATCCAGGGTTTCTAGGTAGTATTAAAAAGTCTAGAGTTGTAATTTTTAAAGGTTATGGCAATAGGGCCCTTTATTTACAGAATTCATAAGGTTCAGACTTGAATTCTTATTCCATTACTTTGTATATGAAAATCTGAATCTCTGAAAAATGTTGTAAAATTTATTTAGTGAGCCATTTTACAGGTGTATATATATGTATAGCTCTGTACAAAACAATTTAAAAAGACAAAGTTAAACTGTTTTATTTGACGTTTTGGCTATTGATTATTTAGATGCTTCTTTTGAATATTTGGGAGAAAAAAAGCTGTAGAAAATTAAAAACCAGAAGCTTTAAGGATTTCTATTTAGTGTATTTAGTGAACACAGTCCAGCTTTTATAAGTATATACTTATAAAAGCATATAAGTATATGTGCTTTTATACACTTATAAAAGTATATAAATACACACCATTTTATTTATTTTTTATTTCACACCTTTGTAAAAATATAAGTTAGGTACAATGACCCGGTTGCATAAATGTGTGCACACCCTTAAACTTATACTTTGCTGAATCAGCTTTTGTTTTAATTTGTTCATTATGCTAGTAGTCTGTCAGCATACCAGATCTTAACCTGGTCATATTTTCCCACTGTGCATTGCAAAACATCTCTACATCTCTTGTCCACACAAAGATTTCTGGAGCTTGTTGTAATCACATGTAGAATGAAGAACATTAGCAGTACTTGCCACAAAGTCCTGCAGCTTCTTCAGTGTTGCTGTCAGCCTCCCTCACCAATTTGCTTCTAGTCCTTTCATCAGTTTCAGAGAAACGTTCGGTGTTTGTGATCTTTCCATTTTCCCATATTTTCTCCAATTATTGATAACTGTTTATTTTCCCCTGTGCTACAGTCAATCAATGAGAACATGTGTTCAGCTGGGGCTGGTCTGTCAGATTAACAGAATCTTCTGAAAATAGCTTGTTAGCAAGTATTAAACATAAACTTTTCATTAAATCCATATTTCTGTGTTGTTGTTGTTTTTTTTTCTGATATGATGTTCAATGGAGGCCCCAAGGGAGATTTTTTTTTTTTTTTTTTGGCGTTACCTCGCAATAAATGGTGAAACTGAATTAAAAGGGCCTGTAAAGTATTTGCGTCACAGTGTGCACATTAATCAACTAGCTTCAGCTAACACATTTGTTTGTGTTTCAGTTGAGTCCCATTAAAGGTGGAAAAAGTTTCGAAATGAATCTACGTTTTTAGGTCACAGAAACCTGTGTATACAGTTTTGTTTTATAATTTGTTTAGGCCGTCATGGTGGGTATTTCTGTCTCCTGTACGCAGTCCTTGACCACTTCACTGTGTGCGAAAACACAAGCTGATATTTACCGGCTCGTACTCTGACCTCTGCGTGACCCTCCTCCAGCTGAAATTTTCATTTCGCTGTCAACAACTCCGCCTTCTCGCAGCAAATGAACATCAACAAAAAGAGCCTTGGCTGCATTCAACTATAAACAGCTTGCTGTGAATGGCCTCCATCTCTCCGAGTCTATTAAACCTGCATTATTCTGTCTGAGTTGGTTCATCATCCACTCTGCGAGTTGTTTGATCAGACACATTCGACCATTTTTAAAATTGTAAACATTTGCAGCTCTGCTCCTTTCGTTCATCTCCTGCAAAAATAAGTATTTTCCTCCTCTAGAGATTCATTTCAGAGTTTTTTTCCCCCATTTTTTGCAGTGAATGAAAGATAAATAATGTCCATGTGGATTTGTATTTCTTTTTTATAAAGCCATGGCCTAAAGGCGATTTGAAATGCCTTCCGCGTTTGGTAATGGAGATTGCAGAGCAAGCTGACTGCCCAGACACCTTAAATGCCAGCCTTAGTGGCCCTAAATGAGCCTTGTCAGTTTTTCTTACTTTACAACATCCATATGCAGATAATGGAGGTAATTACTGCTGTCAGAGGGGCAGCAAGGAACGTTTGTGGAACAATTTTTAGTTGTCATTGTGTTGAAGTGTGGGCGAAACATCCAGATCTGACCTTTTGTGGTGGATCCTTCCAGCGTCAGAGTTTCGCTTTTGACTGACACAAGAAAGAATTTCTGGCTTTGTTCTGCTGCTGAATGTTGTTTTATCTTGTGTTGGTGCACAATGCCTGGCAGGCTTTTTGTGTGTTTGTGCCCGTGGTGCAGAGAAAAAAGTAGCAGAGCCACTAACAAGTTAATAAACTCCAGCTGGGCTTTGTTGTGCTGAAGACGGGCTTTACGGTGGAGCACATTCTCTGAAGTTTAGCTCATGCAATTTTTCTTAAAGGCAGAATTAAATCAGCAGCTCAAACTTTCTGGGCTTGTGCTTCTTGCACATTTGTTTCAAAAACGTGTGCTGCGGTAGCCACCAGCTAGCAAACGGCTCGCTCCTTCTTTTTTTTTTTCCTCACAGAGGAGGGTTGGATAGTTCACATCAGAAGTTGTACAGTGAACGAGAAGGTTGGTGTGTTAAAAAAAATGTGACCAGGCTTTAGTAAAAATGTTATGCAAACGCCACGTCTTATTAGTCGGTTTTGGGCACATTTATAAGGGACAAACCTCTGCTGAGATCTGTTGCGCAGACGCACCATAAACATTTAAAAGTTTGATCACTCGGGATCCGGTCAATAAATTGTTCACTGATGTGTGGAAAATCCAACTAAAGTGCTTCACTTTCAAACACACTTTCCAGAGGCTATAGCAACTATATGCATAAAAATGATTGTGCAGCATAAACATCAGCACACCACTGGCCCCACACTGTGATAAGAACATTACTGCTATACGGACCAGAGTTGGTTTTGTTGGCTTCTTTAAGTCTGCCATCTGAAGTCTGGTGTGAGCCAAACTAGTGTACTCTGGACCACCTAGAGAAGTCATTAACATTTTAAGGGAGCGTTCACACCAGCCCTGTGCAGTCCGCTTTAATCGAAGTCTGGTCTGTTTGCCTCGATAGCAGCTTTTGTAACGGCACAACATTGCCCAACCGGATTGGTATGCTCTTAAAAGTGCAGTGTGAGAGTGATCCAAAGCAAATCAAGCCTGAACGCATGCAACAACAACAATAAAAGAAAAAAGAAAAAACACTGAGGCACAACAAGAATGAAACAACCAGATTCTTACTGGAATAACACAGAACCATTGACTCATTTATTTTTTCCCCTCCTGTTTATGGTAATCATTTGTCACATTATGTGTGGGTCCATACTGTTTCCAGAACAATCCGCAATGTTCGCAACTCAATTCATTTGGACTGTTGGGTTGTTTTAATATCACCAGGTGGTGTTAATGAACGCTGTGTGAGACGGTGTGTGTGACTCCATTTGCAGCACTGCTCATAAATAATCAGAAGTCCCAGCTACGATCAGCAAGAGCATTGATACGCACCGTTTTTAAAAACAACAGTTTAGAAAATGGTCT
This sequence comes from Alfaro cultratus, assembly GCA_903066825.1. NCBI lineage: Eukaryota > Metazoa > Chordata > Actinopteri > Cyprinodontiformes > Poeciliidae > Alfaro > Alfaro cultratus. The sequence goes on along the minus strand of CAEFZX010021878.1, from coordinate 26,595 downwards.
GCAGGTAAATGCAAAAAAAAAAAATGATGTTCTTCTGCTGGAAAATATAATTTTTTGTTGTTTTTTTGTTGGTTTTTATAGAAGTTGGTAATAGCCAGTCCTGGTCCAGCACCGGAGCAGTTTTTTGTGGAGAAAAAAACAAAACAAAACACAGAGAATCAGGTTTCTTTATTCGTAGATGTTCCACACAATAATTTAGAGACAAATAACAGAATAAATGTCTGATGCTCTGTCCTGAGTGATTACATATGCTGATATAATCTAAAGTTGTGTTATTGTCAGCCCAGGAGTGTACCCAGAATAATGTTTCACTGCTTTATTAATATGCTAATTGTTAGTGGCATTAAGCAAAAACAAGTAATTACATTTACTCTTAGTTGTTAAATTAATCAGTAAGTGAAGAAAATTAGAGACATTGAGGAAATTATTTTCATTTAGTAACAACAAAGTGATAGGCAAAGAGAAGGTTCAGTGGATTAGGAGGTACAAAGCGATATCTCTGTCCTCAGTTACCTTTATCCTAATCATTAATTAAAATCTAGAGTGAATAAGGAATTTAGAAACAAAATCTAGATCCCAAAGCTGGTGCTGATTTACAGGAAAAACATCTGAACTAGGGAAAGGAAACATGTCATTAATAATGAGCCAGGGTGGAAATTGTCTCTGGTGTCTGATGTTAATGTTTGTCTGCTGCTGAACACCTGATGCCACGGTTCAATTTAGAGGCTGGCTTCCTGATCCGAGCTCAGCTGATCGGCTGTCCAGGTTTTTAGGAATTTGATTAAAATATTTTCCGGCCCCTGCATAAGTACGGAAAAACAAAACAGAGGAAGGGAAGTTATTTGTGTGTCATGTGAAAAACTGTTTTTATGGATCCCGGGTTTCGATGAGGTACCGAGGTTATCCTGTGGACATAAAATATACTCTTTGCTCTCTGTGCAGCTTAATGTTAGATGCAGTTTGTTTCTGCTGCTGGGTGAAACAGCGACGACAGAAAAATGCACTTTCCACATCAAAGTGTCTCTTCAGCCCAGTTATCAGTCGGAAGGCTGACGGATTTTAAACTCCGCTGTCCCCTCACTACTTTCCATCATCCTGTGTGGTTATTCCTGTCATTCTCCTGTAAACAGCATTCTTCATTAATGAGCTTCAGAGCAGCTGGGAGGCAGATTTTGTTGTTTTTGGACTCAAAAAGCCTCCTTTTTTCTGGTGTTTATGTAGAACTTAGTTAACCGGACGCTGCGACTAGTTCATATTTACCTGAGAAAGATGATCCTGCCCTCTAACGGCAAATGAAGCGTTTGTAATTTCTCCTTTTAAGGAAGCATGCACCGTCATGGGGACTTTGAGTTTCATAGACTACGGGGTAAATGTGACAGATCCTATTTCATCGTAAATAATACGGGGAGAAAGAGCAGCTTTGTGCTTCCAATTCACAGTTTTTAATGCATCCATTATTTCCTCATCATCAACCTGATCCAACATTTTGTTTACATCTTAAATAAACCATTGTCTTAAGTTTTGTCTGGAGATGAAGGAGTCCATCTTAAATCTCCTGGCCAGGCACACTGAAACACTAGCAAAAAAAAAATAAAAAATCCACTACCACAGACAAGAGGGTGAGTTTCAGAGTGATTGGAGAGTGAGAGAAGGGGAGAGAGAGCACTTTCTATTTATAACCTGTGTGCCCGGAGAGGAGAGGAGAGAGACTGTTGTTCGAAAGCACACTCACACTTTGAGTTTGTTCTGCAGCACACAGGCTGCAGCTCAAAGGACGCAGCGACATGGATGTAAAGTTAAATGCGTTGCACACGTATGATAAGGAGTGGGAGGCGAGATGGGTCATTACTGAGAAAATTAGTCGCATTTTGAACGGCTGATGGTAGGAGGAGCAGGATTGGCCTGTTAAATCCTCCACAGGAACTATAGCTCTCAGCCCCCTCAACGCCTACATGGAAATAAATTACCAGCATGGACCTAATCCTGCTGAGAGTTTGTGTTTATGTACGCGGCCGTGCAGTTCCACATGCTCCGGACCGGGTTTCCAGAATTATGTGAAAGGTTCGAGTTTAATAAAATCTATTCAAAAAAGTTAAACAGTAGTAGCAAAAAAAAACAACAACTACGTGATCAAAGTCATTGTTTTAGTTCATGCAATATAATGAAAATAATGCAGATATTACAAGTTTTCCAAGGTTTATTTCTCCAGAAAAGAAACTCACAGTTGATAAAACGGTACGTCTAAAAGATTTTTTTGTTGAAATACACACAAAGGCACAATTAATTCTCATGCAGAATTAATTGTGCAGTGTGAAATTCAGCTGCACTCTGTTGAGACTCATTTCTGAAATTACAGAAAGAAGGTCATCGGTTCAAATCCCAGCCAGTCTTTCTCTCTTTCCGTACATATGAGATCTCTCTGGGTACTCCAGTGTCCCCATTAAAAATGACACGTTATGTTTACTTGCCTCTCTGAGTAATAATGAAAAACATACTGTTTTAAAAATACGACATACTGCAGCTTTAATAATGCCGCTTAAGATACAATCATTTAAAACGAGTGCTAACGTGTTTGTGAGTAATAACTGTAATTTTTTGCACCTTTGGTCAAATCAGCCTCAGCTTGCTTGCATTCTGCATGCTCCATATTCATAATGCCCCAAGCTGTGAGGCTGCTTCTTTTCTTTTCTCTTTGGTTTCTTTTCTAGCTGAAAATAGTTTGGCATATCTTTGAAAATCTGTCATATGAGGGAACCCATAGTGTCTCCGTAGTTATTTATGAACTGTATTTTATACCGAAACGCCTCATTTTAGCTCCTTTCTCTTTAAGTCATCCACTTATAAAGACCAAAAACTTCCCAGCCCAAGTCAGGATGCTCATACTTTCTTTATAATGCACCAGTTTGGCCACAAGACAATCATCAGGCATCTGAAAGAAGCATAAGGAAGCAGGACCCAGATGACAAATCAGCTCACGAAAAGCCTCTGTGAGACAATTATTCCAAACCTTTTACCTTGGAGGAGGTTTTATATCCAGAAAAAGCTCCTCCAGTCCCCTGGAAGTAAAAGAAGTGCTCAAAAAAGTAAAATACGGCCATTGTAGCTCAGTTTTGCAAATATATTTAAATACAGAACACCTCTTTGTCTCGCTAACCTCCCACACTAACTTATTCTCTAACTTTATGAACCTGCTGGCCGGGGTTAGGAGCTCCGGTTATTTCCACCACCTGTGGGTGGGCCTATAAATAGAGCAGGTTTTTATCCTCACCTCAGTGTGAGGTCTCTTTCTGACACCCAGCTGCTCGTTAGCAGGTCTTTCCACTGCAGATGAGATCAACCGTATAATGATTTTCTTCAAGAATGAAAATCTCGGCACCCTGCTGTGGTCAGACATCTTCGCTCTCTTTTTGCCTTTTATTTTTTAGCACAGCGGCTTACTGTTGCTATTCACTCTCAGTTTTGGTTTCAGGAGCAGAAGGAGTCACAGATTGAGGTCATCAATCAAGCAGAATTTTATCAGCAATTATAAAATCAGGATGTTTGGAAACGGTGAAAGAAAACATGGTTTTAAAAAATAATGCTTGGTCTGTAAGACAATACATGCATATGTGATGTGGCTTTTTTTATTGAATATTATTTCAAATTTAAACTTTGCTTAAGCTTTCATACCTGTTCTTGACCTACCCTGCCCATCAAATTGACACATTTTTTTTAGTGATATATATTTCCCTATTTACTTAAAGTTAAAATTAAGTTGAGTTTCGTTACTTCCACTACTAGTAAATCCTCTCTTCTGTCTTTGCTTCTCCGCAGCGTCAGACAACAGCCAGCGGTTTCAGGAGACGTGTTTCGCCTTCGCTTTAACGCCGCAGCAGGTCCAGCAGATCAGCAGCTCTATGTCAGTACAACGCTGATTATTGGACCGCCGCTAAATAATATCCCACCATGATCTGATGGTAATCGTTGCCTTTCCTCACAGGGACATCTCGGGGACCAAATGTGACTTCTCAGTTCAGGTTCAGCTCCGGTTCTGCCTGTCGGAGACAAGCTGTCCTCAGGAAGACCATTTCCCTCCCAATCTTTGTGTCAAAGTCAACGGGAAGCCATGCAACCTGCCGGTGAGGAGTCCTGGTTGACTCGGCGTCTGCCGACGTAAACGTTTAATGAGATTTACTGCGAGTCTCACCTTTCTTTCTGATTTTCAGGGTTATCTTCCTCCAACCAAAAATGGCGTCGAGCCTAAGCGGCCGAGCCGGCCGATCAACATTACCTCACTTGTCAGATTGTCCACCACAGTCCCGAACACCATCGTGGTATCGTGGACCGCAGAGATCGGAAGGGTAGGATCTACACCCATCTGTTCTTTCTCAGTGCCTGGGACTGTGGTTTTCAAAGTGGGGGGTCTGAGAAAATCCAACCTGTTTTTTAATTCTTATTATAAAATACAGGGTAAAATAATTTACTCAAATTTGCCATTCTCGTCTTTCTGGTTGGCTGTCTGTCAAATTCATCAAGCTCCTTCTCAAGCTAGCATAGCATAGCCAACTAAAGTCAGAAAGTATGAGGCAGCATTTATGCTAAGCAAATTTAATAATTATAGAAAAGAGAATAAAAATTGATTCTTGTGTATCAACTTTTATTGATACACAAGCATCAATAAATGCTTTTATTGACACTTGATCCATTTTAAAAAATTTACATTTTTGGCAAATGTAGCTAAAAATCCTCTGACATCACATTTTTATCCCCTTTTCTTTCTCTGAAAGTTTAAAATATTTTTTTAATTTCTTGACATAATTATCTCACTAAAACTGTTCATATGTCATTTATTTTGAACATTTGTTTTTTTTCTTTTTATGCTAAACAACCTGAATGTTCCCCGTTGTCGTTTGCTAGTTTTCAGAAATAATTATCCTTTCCCATAAGCAGGGCTGTAAAGTTTTCACACCCCTGTTAAAATCACATTCACAACGTCACGTTTCAAGTTATTAAACTCAGTCTGTTCATTTAGGCCTTTCAGTTTGATTACTAGACAAACCAGTGAAACTAATTTTGGCTGTGTTTAGCTTAAAATTCTGCTGAATTTAAATTTTTAAAATTACATGTTAAGAATTAACATGTAATTCTTAACATGTAAAAATTGCATGTTAATTTTTAACAGGATTAAGTAAAACGAAACCTGAAAATACATCCTCAGCCCAGAGAAGGCGATTTTTACAACACTAATGAGTTGTAAATCAGCTCTTTTTGACTTTTACTGGCTGTGACTGATGTTGTGTCTTAATTTGTGTGTGCAGAGTTACTCCATGGCGGTTTACTTGGTGAAGCAGCAGTCCTCCACAGTGCTGCTACAAAGACTGCGGGCAAAAGGCATCAGAAATCCAGACCACTCCAGAGCGCTCAGTAAGAACCACCAGCCTCTCTCTTCACAGATGAACTGATCCGATAAGCTGGAATGCTTTAGGGCTAAAACTGTTCTGATTAAAATCTGTCCATGGCTCTGGGAAAGAAAAAAAAAAAAGTTGCTAATGATCTAATCTCCACGTTGAATCAAAAGTACTAAAAGACTAAATGGGAGTTTTCTTCACCGACCACTTTCTGTGGTTCGTTCTGCGCATTGAAGGAGATTTAAACAGAAATTGACTTACACGAGCTGCTGTTCAACTGTTTCTGCTGTATGATTATATGTATGGGACGATTTTCATTAGCTGCGAACTCAGATACATCTTACATTTCCTCTGACAGTTTACAGATCCGTTTCTGATCCAATACTTTGCTGAAAGCAATGTGAAGTCGTGGCGGCACTTGTTAAAACGTCAGGTTTTGGATTTTAAAAGATTTAATGCATTTTCCTGGTTATCATGGCGAACAGCTTCTCATGCACACATGCAGCTCCCCCCACCGTCCCCTCCTCCCCAGTCTTCCCACGCATTACAGTCATGACGTCCTGGAGGCAGAACCTTAAATCTCCCTGGAAGCACACCCCGAGCAGAACCAGTAAAGTTAGGATTTGTGTTTCAAAAGACTGAAAAGGACGTATATAAAAAATAAACTGCTGATGAAAACACAAGACTTCAAAAGATTACAGTTTTTGTTTAAAATATAAAAAGACCAGGCATAACAGCCGCCTCGCATTACACCGCTCTTTCTGTATCAGTGACCAGCATTGATATAGGAAGAAAGAAGCAGAGTCTGTGAAACACAAAAGATTTACTGGCGCTCCCTCTTTGCCCCAAAGCCGACCTCACTTCCACTGCATCCTTACCTCCAGGCTACGAAAAGTTCAGCGTCTGCCGTCCATCGGATCTCATCGTGAGGCTTTAATTTGCAGACATATAAGCATGCAAACCCTGTAGCTTTCCTTTCTCGCACAACCTGGCCTTCACTCCGTCTTAGGAAATCTGGGTTCCATCATTAAGAATCCCAGCGCCAAATAGGTCAGGCACAAAAAAAGACACAATGCCTAATGCTGAGACTAAATAAAAAGGTCAAAAAAGTGTTAATTTAGGGGTGGAGACACTCAATTCAATTTAGTTTTGAAAATACTTGATTATCTCATAGGGAAACTAAATGTATTAACTCATTCTGAATGCCAGTCTCGTAGCACACATCCACGGTTACGCATCATAACAACTATAGTAAGAGCAAAAATCCTGTCAGCTGCACAAAATCCAAAACTTGAGGAAATAATTGTCCTACAATGTAATGACTCAAAAAAATGTATATCAACGAAAGTCTACAAAAACAAGAAATGTTTATCAAAGCTTCTCCAGCATGGTGCCGCCATGAGTGGTGCGATTTTACAACCAGAATATAATCAGATTATTGTAGTTTTTCTGTTTTATCATATTTCATCCAAACAGATTTGTTCTTTTTTGCTGAATTTGCACCTTAAAATTTTAAAATCCTTTATGAAATCTTTCTACATCCAAACTCCCAGGGATTTTAACAGGCAGGCCATTGTAATATACTGCTAAATATATCAATTTCTAATCAAATTTTGGATATTGGCTTGAATTTCATATTTTTACATTGTGTTTAATTCTTAGCTCTTAAGTTATGTAGCTATAACTGTTAAAGTTTTTTCAACAGTCTCCAACTTTATTCATTCAAAAAGAGTCTTCAGGCCAGTTTGACGTAGGTTCAGAGAATAATTAGTCGCATAAAGAAAATGACTCGAGTGTCTTTCACTGGTCTGACTTATCGCTATGTACGTCAAACTAAAGGGAAACATCCTCAGTCCAAAGTAAGTTTGTTGTCTTGGTTCCAGCCAGATGGTAACTAAGAGTTTGAAAATGTACCTGAAGGTTGCGGTGCAGCGTGAAGAGCTCCTGAATTCCTTCACAGCGCCGGCCTGGTGTCTGACGGCGACTGAGCGAGCACATCTGGAAGAAGAGCTCCATCCATCTGTTTCTCACTGACTCATGCGGTGCTGTTGTCCTTTTCCTCTTCCCTCCAGTCAAAGAGAAGCTCACAGCGGACCCTGACAGTGAAATAGCCACAACCAGCCTGCGTGTGTCCCTGCTCTGCCCGGTAACCACCTTTCCTGCTCCTCATACGCTTAATCTTGTGTTAAAAAATATATATATAATAATCTAGTCTTGCCAGCACACGTATTGTTCAACATGCCGTTGTCTGCGTAACTCTTCTTAAGCAACGTCCTGCGTTGTCATGTGGTTTTGGCATGTTTATGGCACTCGAGAGTGTAATTCACCCTTAATCCGTGCTACGTGTTTCCTCTGTGGGTTCGCCGCCCGTTGGTGCGCTCGCGGTGCAGCTGGGGAAGATGCGGTTGATGATCCCGTGCAGGGCGCTGACGTGCTCCCATCTGCAGTGCTTCGACGCCACGCTTTACATCCAGATGAATGAGAAGAAGCCCACCTGGGTCTGTCCTGTCTGTGACAAGAAGGCCCCTTATGAGCATCTTATTATCGATGGGTAAGTCAGATAAAGACACAAGCAGCCTCTTTGTTTTATGAAGCAGATGTGATGATTAACTCTTTGAAATATTCTTTTACTTTTCCAAACTTTGCTTCCTGAAATCTTCTAATAAATATGGCATAAAGCTTTTTGAATTTGTTTCAAGAAAAGTGTTTTCACTTAGACTTTGACTGCTTTTCTCCTATCTTTGTGCAGTACTTAAAGAAAATCTTTATGCATGAAGCTTTTAGTAAAAAGGAGTCAGTGCAGAAAACAAGAAGGAAAAGTAGGTGGTAATAAAATGCTTCAGTACACAATGGATAAGCTGATTTTGGAAAATGGCTAAAAGGCCTTTATTTTACATCTTACATCTGGATAAACTTCGTCAAGGTCTGTGTCTGTTATAGCTGAGCTCAACAAACAACTCTCCACCAATCAGCAAAGTCACAAGTCCACCAAGAAAAAAAGTTCATTTTACAAAGGAAAGCCTTAAAAAAAGAAGCAAAATTTTAAAAGTCATGAAAACAAGGGAAAGACAGAGACGCAGAAGCTGCAGAGTTGAAGTTAGTGCAGAAGAGGAGTATTTGCCAGAACAGACAGTGACTCTGATGAAGACCAAGTTTGATCTTTACATGACTTAACATGTTTATGGTTGCTCTGCAGTTTGCAAATGTTTAGAAAAGGAACGTAAGAGTGTAAAAAATACTAGAGTTAATATCAGATTGTCTAAAAGTTAGATTTTTCCACAGTTCTCTTTCTTTTCCGTCTTTGCTTCTTTTGTTTTTCTTTGTTTCTCTTTTTATTTCTTTGATTTTTGCTTTCTTTTTTCTTTATTTCCCTCTTTCTTCCTTTGCTATTTCTTTCTCTTTTTTCTTCCACTTCTGGTTTTTCTTGGTTCCGTATTTGAGGCCTTATCACTGCCACAAATTCATAGTGAACTTCAGTCATTTATCTTTTTTTGAATTATTAATTCTTAACTTTTATTCTGTTTCTTAAAACACTAAAAAGAGCAAATGTTTTTATTATTTCTCATTTTCTTTGGTATTCGGACCACTTTACTTGAGAAGTCTTCGTTTTCCCAAAAATATTGATAATATCTCATCTCGTCTTGTTCGTACAATAACGATATCATGTAAATGTCTCGTCATGTGAGCTAATTGCATCGTTACACTTTTCGACAAAACCCATTTTAAGTTGGATCTATTATTAAGTAAAGTTTTTTTCCACATATTAGTTGCTGCCGCCAAAGTGTTCTGTCTATCAAGCTGTCATATTTGATATTTGTCACAGAAAGTGGGACGAACCGTCTCTCAGTGAGGCTGATTCTTACAAAATGACTAAATATTAAATGGGATCTTCAGGCACTTGTTCATCGCAGCCTGTCACAAAGAGACAATTCGTTCCCATTTGCTGCATTTTTCTTCTCTGCATTTCTGTTCCTCTTTAAAGCCAAGACTTTTAGACATTTTTGATCTGCGGCCGTTTTTTAAGCCTGTCACTTCCTTTCCATCCGTACGTTTTGAGCGAACTTTGAAAGAGGATGTGCTGCGTCGGTCTGGAAGATGCTTTTAAAAAACAACTAAAGACGATTAAAATCATCTGGTTGATTTCAGATTTTCATTTAAAATGAATTATTTTAAGCTAATCCTTTCCTGCCTGTGTCTTCTCCCAGACTTTTTGTAGAGATCTTGAACAGCTGCTCAGACTGTGACGAGATCCAGTTTAAGGAGGATGGCAGCTGGGCCCCCATGAGGTCTAAGAAGGAAGTGCAGGAGGTCTCCTCAGCGTCCCTTAACAACGGGCTGGATGGTGAGTTTTGTGGGATGGGAAGCCAATTCAGCTAGGAATAAAAAGTTGCTAAAAAAGAAAACCAAGCAGATAAACGTTTATCCTCTGCTACTTGGTTTGCATTGTCCGATTTAATTTGCCAAATCATCAGTAACATTACCGCTGAATAAACTGCCTCTATGCCAACAGACACCCTATGATTCATGTTCAGCAGAGCAGATGAGTTTTCTGAGCTTTGGAGGACCTTCGGGTTTTTTCAGGCTCCTTTCTCTGTAAATCCCGACACAAACTGAGACGTCTGTGCTTCCCCTCAGGCTCCTGTCGGACGTCTGAAGGCTCAGATCAGCACAGCTCCTCGTCCTCCAGCCACAGCGACAGCAGCCACAGCAAAAAGGTGGAAGTGATCGACCTGACACTCGACAGCTCCTCGGACGAAGAAGAACCAGATTCCCCTCCGCCGCCTCCTCCTCCACCTTCCTCTGCAACACTTCCTCCTCCAGTCAAAAGAGCGTGTCCGTCTCTGTCTCCGACCTCGCCGCCTGTCATAAACAAAGGGTTAGTCAACCACAGAAGCAGGGGTGGACATTTATTGCTTCGTTTATCACTTATCGCGATACATTTCTTATCACGGTAGAAATTTAGATTTATTTTTGTCACGATAGATTCTAATTGATGATGTTTAAAACCCTCCAAAACGGTCTGTATTGTTGGGATTGTTAGTTTTACTATTTTCTCCACTGTTTGTTCAATCAGAGTATCAATAAATTTGAAAATATGACTTGATGCGATACAAATCACAGTTCTTTAAATGACTTGTATCCTCAAGAATCTTACTACTTAAAGCAGGGGTGCCCAAAGTGGGTCCTGGAGGGCCGGCATCCTGCATGTTTTAGTTCTCTCCCTCGTTTAACGCACCTGAATCAAATGATGGCTTGTTAGAAGGCCTAACAAGAACACCGACATGCTGAAAAGGTTGTTGGTACTACCAGGGAGAGAACTAAAACATGCAGGATGCTGGCCCTCGAGGACCGACTTTGGGCACCCCTGACTTAAAGGGAATGTTTTTCAAGAGCCGTTTTTGTGGTGAAGCTTAAAGCATGACCTCAACAACCAGAAACAATAAAAACCCAGGATAAGGAAAATTTTGTTGCCTTTTAATTGAGCAAAGTAGCATTAATAGAGTTTTTTTTCGTCGCTGCCTTTTCTGCCAGACTAACATTCATGAAGACTCTACTGCCTCATTTGGTCTTGATGAATCTTGCGTTGGTGTTTGGAGCTTAGTGGCGGGTGCAGAATGCTGGCTGTACCCCAGCATTCTGCACAAAGTGAAAGCGTGACGGTCGGCGCAGCAGTTCTCTGACCTCTTTGTGTTTTGCGCGTGCACGCGCTCTGCAGGGTGTTGAACCTGCACCACCAGGCCTCTCCCGTCAGCCGCACCCCCAGCATGCCAGCCATGGACACCAACTACATCCCTCCGTTGCCCCCACTCATCCAGGACTACAGGCCCTACTACCACACCCCCAACGACCTGTCAGGTAACAACCAGGAATCCAGAAACGTTTTCCAGATCCGGATAGATATGGAAAATATCTGTTCATCCAAACTTTTTTCCCTGTCCCATTGTCATACTGTGTCTTTTCTTCTCTCTGGCCTTTTTCTCTCTTTTTTCCTTACATGGGCCCCTCTCTGTGCCCTTCCTGTCTGTTGTCCTTCCTCTCTTAGTTTTCCTTGTTTGTGTTTTTTTCTACTGAACTTATCTTTTTCCATCCTCCTTTCTGTCTTTTCTTCTTAATCTGTTTCTTGTTGCTTCCTCCGTATCTCCATTGGCCATGACCTCTTTATTTTCATCTCTTCTGACCTTCCATCTTTCTTTCTTTCCCTCCTCTGTCATGTCTTCCCTTGTTTCTTTCCTTCTTTTTAGTTCTGTCCTTTTGTTCATCCTTTCCTCCCTTGTTTTCAGTTTCTTCTTACTTTTTTGTGCCCTTACTTGGTTTTCTAGAAAGTTGGATCTGGAAAAGCATAGATATGAACAACACAGAGGAACCTTATCTAGAAATTTTGGACCAATTAACCAATAGTTGTCAGATACCACAGAAGAAGAATGCTTTGGACTGATGACTTGTTAAGAATGAGCTGCAAAAAGGTTTTTATTTTCGTGGGTGGGCCAACCTGATGAAACCTGTCCACATCAGGTCTAAAACACTCATGAACTTTTCACTTGAGAATTTCCACTTCATATTTTTGGACCATTTTTGCCTGCAGGTTTACCTTGCAGGTGCCATCCTCCCATTTCTAGATATAATCAACACCGACTTTCCTTTGTGCTTATTTTCCAGAGTTGAACTTCTTCTCTTTTCTTCAAGGAGACAATCATCAGGTATGTTCAACTGTATTCTATGTGTCATGTAGGACAGGAATACCCCCCAATCCTTATTAAAGCACCCTCTCTACTTTCACCATATGAAGCCAGCTACCGGTGGGTTCTCGGTGATGAGATGTTCCCTGTCACAAAAAGAAATTATTTAAAAAGACATATCCTAATTCTGAGTAAGCCACTTAAAATTTTAATTTGACATGTCTGAAACCTGATGATGGGGGAGAACTTCACATAAAATCCTTCCTGTACTCTGTGTTCCCTTTTTTTACTGCTTTTACTACTGGCTCTTAGTCTCAATCTGTACAGGGAGCCATGAGAGCAAAACAATTGATAAATGAAAGTCGTGTGATGCAGAAGAAACATTGGGGCACTTAGCTGAAAGTCGTGTGATATCCTGCTGCTTCCACTACGCCGTATCTGTGTCAGAGATTTCTGCTGCCAGCCTGAAACAATGAAGCTGAAGGGATTTTAAATATGACTCACTGTGTCGGAAATGTTTGGTCTACCATGTCACCTTTGAAAGAGAAGACGGTCAGAAGCAAATGGCTCAATTATATTTAACACCAAAATATTGCCAACTATTTCCTTTTTTAGTTTTTCTTATACATTAAGGGTGTTCAGAGTGGGGTGCACTGGCCATTTGCCACAATTCAAGAGTAAATTAGATCAAAACTACGACTTTTAAATCAAAATCTAATTTAAAAAAGTGTTAAAATGCAACACAAAGTGAACATCTTTTTCTCGTTTTCTGCTTTTCCTTATGTTGTCATGGTGACTACTCCAAAGTACACCCAAATCTGCATTAATTGTTGCAGTGAAACTTGGATAAATACAGGAAGCGTTTTCAAATGAAGACTGACCGAGATGCTGCTTTTAAGGCTGAGAATGGACAACATTTTTATTTCACTTTTCTTCATTCGAGACCAAAGTAGCAATAAGCGAGAACGGGATGCCTTTCGTTTAACAAGGAAAAACACTTAAAGCTTTGGATCTACGATGCAGTCCCTACAAAAGAGTCAAATTACTTCACTTAGTTAAAACAGTTTATGCTTAGCTTATTGGTGAGAAGATGGGGATAAAAATTACATTTTTGGTCATTTTAGTTTTTAAAGAATGATATTCTTTTGTCCTGTGAGTAGTGTTGAGCTGACGATTTTGGCCATCATGACAAAAAGAACACACACGAATACACACACAAATATATTTATATAAAATGCTGTCCCACTAACAGCTCTTCCTCGTTGCCGCCCTGCAGCATTACAACATGGTCATGGCGGCGGCTGCCTCGGCCTCAGAGGACCACGAGCTCCTCCTCAACCGCTTCCTGCCCTACAGCACCTCCTCGTCGGCCTCCCAGCTGTTCCTCGACCAATCAGGTACCCCCTCGCTGACGGCGCCGACCAACGGGGTGAGCAACACTGGCGGCGGCGGCTTGGTCTCATCCAGTAGCCTTCGAGACACTCACTCCACACACTCGTCGTCTTCGCACTCGTCCTCACACCCCTCACACACACACCCCGGGGTGGTGGCCAGTCGAAGCAGCGCCGAAGCGGCAGTGGCAGCTATCTACGGCGGGATACCTGACGTCATATCACTGGACTGACCCGAGGCGGGGGGCGACGCTCTGGGCCCAGCGTGAATGCAGTACCACGCCGGACCCGGTGCTGACCGCAGGGTAAACATTTCTTTTTTTTTTTTTTTGCTCCAGAGATTAGACCAGCCCCAAGTCATCGAACTCTGTCAGCCTTTTTGGAGCCATAATGTGGAGAAAAGCACTAAATATCTGAGTGGGTGACATCACTTAAAGGGAGGGATCAGGGAGGGATGTGGACTTGGTGTTACTGACCTCAGATGAGAAACCAGTCCGACGTTTGGACCACATCTGATCTTTACTGGTACAAACTTGGCACAAACAGCGAAGATGCTGCCCGAGTGAAAAAAACACAAGGTTGGAGGGTTCCTTATTGTGTTTTTTTCCCCTTTCTACAAAAACAAGGCGCAGCACCGTGACCAGAGAACAAAATCTATTTTCCTCTTTTACTTTTCTATGTCGGGAACGTGTTCAGTGTAGTGAGCTGCTTCTGTCGCTGTTTCCAGGCGGAGGACTGGACCTCCTTTCCCTTCAACACCTGCTGCCATGTTTGCTTAACTTTCCATCCGCATCTCCGACAGCGACCACGATCCTTTTTTTTTTCCCTCTTCGACCTCATGTCCAGATTCATTGTGTATTTTGTTTTTCTCTATAATGAGACTGAATTAACAGTTGAATCATGTTGTTGTAGTTTTAATATTTTTTTTAACTTATGTATGATATTTAAACAGTGAAATATGCATTCCCCTTGACTTTCAGGTTGATTCTGTGTTGGTTATTTTCACTCCTTGTAAAGAATCTGCCGGCGTACAGCATTTAAACTGTTGAAGCTATTTATACTTGCCAATTTTGACTTTTAGCTGGAAGATATTTTTTCTTTTCCTTTTTTTTTTGCACAATGCCAAAAAGTAGGTACTAATATGAAAGTGATCTGAGTGCTGTTGAATGTGTGTGTGTGCCAGTGTTTTCAGTCCGTTTCTCCGGGTCCAGTGTGTTGCTTCGCATCTCTTGCGGCTGACTGTCATAGAAGGATTTTCCGACGAAGCCGTCGTAGCAACGCCGGGCCTTTTAAAGACACAGGGGTCCGCAGCATGCGACCAAGCTCAAAGCAGTGCCTGTTTATTATGTGCTTGTGTTTGAGGAACCTTAAAGTAATGTCTTAAAACCGTCACTTTTTGCATCTGACGTTTTTGAACCTACGACCGGTTATCCGCACCCGTCCAGGGGAAAGCTGAGTCAGGACGGAGCGCTTGCGGTTGACGTCTTGAGAAGTGAAAGAAGGGGGCCTCGGCGGGTCAATGCGGGCTCCGCTCCGAATTAGACTGTTTAAAATTGCATGGCCTGTCAGGAGAAAGCCTTGAGTGTTGGAGCAAAGCGCGTTCGCTGTATTTCACGCATGGTTTGCTCGTGAATGTACATTTTTTAAAACAACACACACTTTCGTTTGTCGTTGTCGAAGCCGTGTTTCCCCGTCCTCCTTCAAATACTCCCAGCGTCTTCAGTTATGAGCGTCTCTGTGACGTCCCGCTTCCAGGCGCCAGAGACAGGCATTGTCTAATTATCCCAGCAATCATGAGATAATGGGCTCTGACAGCAGCTCCCGTCACCTCCTCTCCCTCCTCCCGCCGCCCCGTCCCATTCCTCGATAACCGGACGGGGATCTCACCCGGGGTGACCTCCTCCCACCCCCTCTTCCCTCCACTTGGCATTTCTAACTTCATTCCTCGCTCTTCTCATGGGAACCAACTCCTGCCTCTCCGTATGACTCCATTATCTGCTGGAACAAGTTCTTTTAGTGTATTTCCTCTGTTGTGCAGTATTTTATTTATTTTGTATCCTTTGTGTCTATATATTGAATTTTTCTTTTTTTTTTTTTTGTTACAAATTGCTCAGTGGCTGAAAGCGAGTGTGAGTCACTGTCATGCGGGAGCCGGTTGTGAAAAGATTTTATTTAATATGCGTTGAATAATTATTTAGCAGCAGCTCGACTACTCAGAAAGGTGTTGTGATGATTCTCTAGGGAAATAAATGCCACCGTGCATTTACTCGGTAGCAGACTCTGGTAATCCTTTTATGGGCACAAAACGAATGCTTAATTAATTCATGCGTGATTCATTGTTTCTTTTGAATTAATTGTGTTGTGTGTTCCGGGATGCAGCGAAGTAGAAAGGAGTGCAGAAAAAAAATTTAAAAAATAGGCTGCACAACCAGAAACCCAGCAGACAAATCCAAAATATCAGGTGGTTTTTCCGAGACTCCCATCAGCCTCAGCTGTTTGACAGACAATAACATAAAAATAAAGATGATACACATTAAACACGCCAGTAGGCATGGGCTGGTTTCCACTATGTTTCATATCCTCTTAATTTGAAAGTGCAGAGAGGAAGTGCCTGTCTGTTTGGAGCAGGTGTGGGAACTAGCGCCACCTATCTCTTTCCGTGTTAATGCTGTTTTGAAGCTGAAGTTTGAAAGTACAAGTTGCTCTTACACAGACAACTCAGTTATTTTCTGTGCATAAACTCTCAAAGTATCATGAAATGTATCAAATGTTTATTCTATGTTTCGGGTAGCCTTATAAGTCTAAATGGACCATTATTTATGCAGCATTTCTGAAATCTCTACAACGTAACGTTTTTATTTTCCTTCAAAATCCTGCAACATTTTACCCCCATTTTTTTGTCTTTCACCCCCTGGTGGAGGACTGAGGCATTACAGATGACCTGTCGAGGTTTTTCTAGAAGTCCAAGGTCATCTACAGGCACCTGATGGGAGTTTTTAAGCTGCACAAAGTCGTTTTCTTTGAGTTGGTTACAGTCAACCAAGAGATAAACTAAGATAAAGCTAAGCATTATCTTAGCTTTTTTTTTTTTTACTCAAGTACAAGTAAAACTTTTCCATACAAGAAATTAGTAAGGTGAGAGTAAAAAAGTATTCCATCAAAATGTTACTCATGTACTTAGTAATTGTTTGATTGCAACACCTGATGTAATGTTTAAAAATGACGGCAGCAGACAAGCAAAAATCTAAAGTAATGTTCACATTGTGGTATTTTATAGACAAAGAGAAAAATATGCAAATAAGTAAAATTATTATAGGCAGAAGAAAGATTTAGCTTTTCCAAATCAATCTGTTTCACCATAAACCTTGGAAAACTGATGCATATAATAAATGCAGCTAGTTACTACCCACCTCTGGTCCCCGTAAGTGAAGCATAAAAATAGTTGGTCGTTTATCCAAACGAGCCTTTAATTGGGACATTTACCACAAACCAAAACTGGTCACTGATTAAAAAGTAAATATGAAAAAAACATCTGAGAAAAAAAAAAGACAAAGCATCACCACAAATAAATACAGCACTGAGCTTTTTATTGTGACCCTTCATTAAGATAAACATATGGCTTAATATGTTTCACACAATCAGTTGAAAAAACACCTTTTAAAAGTGTTTTTAGTAAATTATTAAGTGTGCAATTTGATTTTTAAGTCATACAGATAATTATTTTTATTGGGAAATTATAAAAGAAAATGTATGTGACTTATGATGCAAAAAAGCTGAGATTTCTGTTTATTATTTTCCTGAATCTTTCAAATTAGCAGTACGGACAAAATTCGACTATGTCTTAAGTTAAACGGTGATGTGAAAGTATCAAAATCAAAGTGGCAACTAAAGCATGTTGTAATATATATATATTTTTTTTTATTTTTTTTTGCTTTTTAGCATTAATTTAAAGCAATTAGATTATTTTTATATGGTTTTAAGTATTTGTTAATAGCATAGTGAACACTGTGTATTCCAGGTTGCCATAGTGTGAGACCCCCCCCCCCATGCCTGCAGGCCCAACACGTCGGTAAACAACCGTCTCATTTTTAGATCCGCCTTGTACATATTCACACCAACTCGGCCCGTTTACCTCATTTTACCATCTGGCACCAGTTCAGGGCTTGTCTGTTCGCTCTTCAACAACACTGAAAAATACATTGGGAGGGCCTGAAAAGCTCCCGTCTGCTTTTAGCGACGGACGAAAGAGCTGTTTGTATCCGAGTTTCACGGCGTCCTGTTGTTTTGAATGCTGAGAGGCAGCCGAGCTGTCCCGCTCCTCCAACATCCTTTGTAAAATAGAACAAAATAAATGAAATCTCCATTTGAGAATTTTCAATTTATCCTGATTATGAAACTAAACCAGGACATTCATCTTAAATAAAACATTTTAAAACCAGCTTCGTTTGGCCTGCAGAGTCCTGCAGGGCTTCTGGATGGGGGTGCAGAGTGTTTCCTTACAGACCATCATGGAGCCGGTTAATCATTAATTGTTAGGCTTATCATTCAGACTCATAGACAGCATGTGCCTTTAGTATAAAGTGTTACCAGATTCCTGCTGCTCCCCCCTCCCGTGTTGGGATACTTGACGAGACAGTCACTGTAACTGAAAGCATTTGATTGCGGCTTAATTTATTGAAGCCTCTGTCCTCACTCTCGTCATGCTGCTGACTTCATGACGGCCAGGGGGCGCCAGAGCAAACTGTGTTGAATGTGTTTCTGCTCAAACATCACAAGTGTGGGATTACCAAAAACGACAAAAGTTGGATCTCCTCCTGGTTTCCCTCCAATGTTATTATTATTATGATTATGATTTCTGGCTCTTTAACAGTGAACTCTGGGAAAGCGGCTCCTCTCTTTGGTCATCCTCACCTTAACTTAAAGGGAAAAAGTGTTTATATTCTGTCAGTATGGGAAAACCCTGAAAACTGAACGTTCAGATCCGAACGTGAGCCGTTCGATGTCCGCTCGTATGCTTCTGTTTGTGTGTGTGTGGGTGTGTGTGTGTGTGCGCTCGCGTCACTTCAGAGCGAAAGGAATAAAAATAATTTATATATTTTTTAGAAAACAAAAGTTGTAAAACAAAAAAAAAAAACAAGAAAAAAAAAAGACGACTGTGGCCAATAAAGAGTCTCACGCAGCAGAAATGATCTCCTTAGACGGACTCGAGTCGACATCTGCACTCACTGCCTTATTAACAGGTTTCACAGCTCCAATCTGAGAGAAAGGAAAACTTGTTTTAACAAAAAAAAATTATAAAATAAGTAAACAAAAAAGGCTTTTCATGGAGGGAAAGAGGAAGACGGTGTACAGTAGACCCACGTCAGTTTGTACAAATATACCAAGTGAAAAAAATATTTATTACCTGCATTGGAAGAAATTGTTTACTTATTGAATGTTACTTGTTTATGTAGAAAAGTAGATGTAATAAAATGCATTCTGCTACATCTGTGTGTTTCAATTTATTTCTGGAGGGGTTTTTTTTTCATTTTTTTAAAAAAAAAGCTAATTTATCTCTTGCTGAAAAGTCGCTGCTCAGTTGATTTTTGTCTTATTTCAATCTTATCAAACACTTGGTAAGATTTTCTACTGGTGTTTTTCCTTCATTGAGTCTGTCCTTCATTATTTTCTTCCTTTCTCTCTTTCCTTCTTTATGTCCATCCTTACATTTTCCTCCCTGTTGTTCATTGTTTCTGTTCTTACTTCCTCTCTGTTTTTTTCTTGTTGTTCACTTTCTCATTTCCTCTTTCCAATTTCCTTCCTTCCATGCGTCCTTTCTTGTTCCTTTTCCTTCTTTCCTTTCCTTTCCGTCCACTTTTTCACCACCTTTCTTCCTTCCAGTCTTTTTTTTTTCAGAAGTCATATAATAGTGAATTTTGCATATTGAGTGTAAAGCACTGAAAACTGGAGTTGGAGTTTGAATGGAGAGATGAATGTAGATGACCCTTCGCTGTCGCTCGGCCACTGGGTGGCAGCAGTGAGTTGTTGAGGAACTTTCAGTTTATTTTGAAGGGGACTCACTCAATTACGCATCCAATGTGCGTCTTAGCGGCTTCAGGTGCGACTTATCGAACAATGTCATGTCATCATCATTTATCCATTAGATTTAAACGAAACCATTTATGGGTTTTTTTATGTTTGTTTTTTATGCTTATGGAGAAGGTGATTTGCGTTCGTTTGCGCGCAAGCCTGATGGATCCAGCCTGCATGCTGCTCACCAATGAGCATCTAACCCCACCCATGGTCTAAAACAGAGAGAGGGAGAGAGAGAGAGAGGGCTGGTTGGTGGGTGGAACTGTCCTGTCACCAGGAACCGCAGGCTGTCATATTAGACGATTGTGCGTCTTCAAGAGGAGATGAGAAGTTGGGATGGCAGCACTCCAAGCTGCGGCTCTGTTTGGGAATAAACCTCCAGGCGTTTAAATTACCCCCACCCCCACCCCACTCCCCAGATGCTGACAGTATGAGTGAAGTCAATGAGAGCGTCTTTCTGAACAGGTCACTGAGGCCGGACCTCTTCAGCAACCTGGAGGACATCGACGTGACGGCTGACGGAAGTCCGGTCCTCAGATTCCTCATCTGCCTCGTCTACTCCGTGGTGTGCGCCGCGGGGCTGGTTGGCAACCTGCTGGTCCTCTTCTTCATCAGAGTCACACAGGAGCGCAGGAAGTCCCGGGTCAACTTCTTTGTGCTCAACTTGGCGGTGACGGACCTGCAGTTCGTCCTCACGCTGCCCTTCTGGGCCGTGGACACCGTCATGGACTTCAGCTGGCCGTTCGGAGACGCGATGTGCAAGATCATCCTGTCGGTCACCGTCATGAACATGTACGCCAGCGTCTTCTTCCTCACCGCCATGAGCGTGACCCGCTACTGGTCGCTGGCCTCTGCTCTGAAGAACCGCACCGTGCAGAGGTCGTGCTCCGCCAAGTGGGTGTGCGCGGTTATCTGGACTCTGGCGACCGTGGCCACCGCGCCGACGTCAATCTTCTCCACGGTCACCAACGTGACGGGAGAGAAACTGTGCCTGCTGAGGTTCCCGGGCGGCCAGTACTGGCTGGCGGTTTACCACATCCAGAAAATAGTCGTGGGTTTTGTTCTCCCCATGTCCATCGTGTCGGTCAGCTACTTCATGCTGCTGCGCATCATCCGCAAGCGCAGCATGAAAACCAGCAACCCCAGACGGAGATCCCAGGTGACCAAGTCCATCACCATCGTCATGCTGTCGTTCTTCTTCTGCTGGATGCCGAACCACGCCATCACCCTGTGGAGCGTCCTGGTCAAACTGAACTTTGCCAACTGGGACAGTGCGTATTACATCGTCCACACGTACGTGTTCCCGCTCACCGTGTGCCTGGCGCACACCAACAGCTGCCTGAACCCGATCATTTACTGCCTCATGAGGAAGGAGTTCCGGGACAAACTGCGGGGTCTGGTCCGCAGGACATAATGGTTTTAAAGGCTCAGGGAGCGACTTAATGACGTGCGTAATGCGTTCGGCAAACTGTAACCATGGCGCACTGGATGCGCAAATCGGAACCCATCAGCACGCTTCTCGTCGCTCATGTTTATGATAAGATTGTTCTGACTCGTTCAGAGCTACATGAATGTTTTACGTTAAATTATAAAGAAATTAATTTGCTACGTTGCTTCGTGAATATTTATTCGTCACAAAAAATAAGTCGTCCACGGGTCGTGCGTAAATCTGTGTCTTGTTGTGCTTTTGGTATTACTAGGCTGATTATGTGTGGTCAGTCGCTTTCCATTTTTATGTTTTAACTATAAGTACATTTATAGAAAGCTGATGCGCATCAGTGTTCTCCCCCACACACAAAAAAAGAGCTAAAATGATTATTGTAATTAGGCAGCAAAACCTCATATGTGCCAATAAAACACAGCAAGTTCAGACTATTTTATTTATTTATTTATTTATTTATTTATTTTGTCCAAGTGTCTTAAAGAGCGAAGACAATCACATATTTTTGCTTTAGTCAAAGTTTGATCTGATAGAAACAGCGAATGAAATCTGTGTGAAACAGAGCTGGGGCTCAAACATGAGCAGTACGCAGCGGAAATGGACTTTAAAATGGGCACCGATATTCCCCTCGGTGTGACGCATCACAGGAAATTAGTTACATGTACGAGCAAAACGCGTACACGCAGTTAAAGGACTGGGTTAGCCATTGACTGAACTGAATGCATAATGAAATGACTTGACTAGAAAGAGACCAATTACCAACAGCCTCATTTTAGGCCACATTCAGTGCTGCGTTTCTTTCTTTCTTTTCTTTCTTTTTATTATTAAAAAAGGGCTTGCTTTGTTGAAAACAAGACTTTAGTTACCTTCACTGACTCTCACCTGAGACCCTTACCTCATTTACCTCAGAGAGATTTTTCTGACTAATTTGAACTGAAAAAAATAAATAAAATAAATAAATAAATAAATACACAGACATGAAAAAGCATTTAAGTACTGATGTCCTTCCACTTGGGTTGTTACCACTTCTTTACAAATTAGTATTTTCAAAGGTAAAAAAGCAACAACAAAAAATCTTTAAATTAATTTTCCTTCTAATCTTAACCCTCTCAGGCTCAAATTAAGTTCTAGTTGCAGGAAAAATCTGATATTTGGAGAAAATGATCATATGGGGTAGTAATATACAATTCAGACTTTTTTCAAAATAGTCAAAAATGATCAAAACAATCATCAAGCAACAAGCAAATCTGCAACGTCTGCCTGGAGAGGGTTAACCTGCTAAAGTGACTTCCTTCGAGGCCAATCCATTCTGTTGGAAAATGATAAAGAGCAGTTGGTAAATAACTGATGACTTGCCGAGCACACACGCACATACACGCATGCACACACGCATACACACATGCATACGCACACGCACTGGAAGTGAAATAATTAAGCAGGCACTAAATTAGTTCATCTTAATGAAATATGGCTGAGGACTGGGAGTGGATGGGAGTCATCTGAGGAAGAGCAGCGCGTCCAAAAGTGTTCATGCGCGTCTGTCACATCACGTCCACAAACTTCAGTATGGTTTACTGATGTTTTATGGTGATGCATATAGTTTTTAATTTAATGTGTTCACAACTGAAGGAAAAGGAAAAGTGTGGCGTTCATTTGTATTAAACACCTCGAATAATTTTTCACTACATTTCCAATAATTTAGCACACGAGAAATTGCTTTGATCTTTTGTCTTTGGTGACAAAAGAGCCATTTGTTTTGCAGCTCTGGCTGTGTGTTTGGAGTCACAGTTTTTCAGAAATGTGAATATCTGCTGTAGTTGCATAAAAAAAAAAGATTTTTATCTTTTTTCTTTTTTGGATTCCCACCTGTGAATCTCTGCAGCTCCTCCAGAGTCGTGTACCTCTTGGCTGCTTCTGTCCTGTCAGTTCAGGGAACAGGAATGCTCGGGTCCGTTTGCAGTTTCTGCTTTCAGTTGACTGCTTGAGCAGGACGGTCAGAGCTTTCTAAAGGTCCTGCTTTAAACTTTGCTACAGCTGTCTGCTGTATTCCCCGGTCTTCATTATGCTGTTTGTTCTCTAATTCTCTCCAAAAAAGGTTGTTTGTTGCAAGGCCGTGAAATATGAGAGAACACACCGAGAATTACAAAATATATGGTAAATAATTGTGAGACATAATCCCTACTCAAAATGCATATTTTTTCAGCATTTAGCTGATGGCATCCTGTAGATGCATCTAATTTGTTTGGATAAATCTGTGAGAAATGCCTCAGATTTCAAGTTTGACAAGCACCTGCAATAACTTTATTTATTAAAACGAGAGATGAAGTAAATTAGTAAAATAACAGGATAATAATCTTTAAGCTTGTTAGAAATAGCAGAAAGAAAATGTCAGATGGAAAGATACTATTTAGGAAATGACTGGAGAATCTGGAGTTTGTCACATCAGACAGAAAATCTGAGTTTGTGTCCAAATGTAAAACATTAGGGTACAGCTGTCCCTTACTCTCTGTCCTTGCACTGTGAAGTACAAGAGAGATAGACCAGCTGCACAGTGGAGTTGTGAGCTGCTCCACTGTGCAACATCGAAGGGACTCTGTCAGAATTTTTTGAGCTGCAAAAAGGATGAAAATATAAAGGCAGGAAAGATCCAACAGATTTTAATCCACTCCGCCATCTGGAAGCTGGCTGATTGGCGAGACCTTAATTTGTTTGCATGCTGGTCTCAGATACGCTGTCATCAGAATTAAAAGCTGATCCAGACCAGAATATAAAACAACCAAAAAGTCTACAACTCACCCGCAGCCTTGCAGAGCACGTCTCTGAAGCAGCACAGGACCGTCTTGATGCAGAGCAGTGACAGCCGAAGCCTAGAGGAGGGCTGTAAACGTAAATCATGAGAAAGTAAATCATGAGAAAGGATTCCAAAATCAAGAACTGAACTCCGAAGGTTAAAGTTACCAACCCGATTTTTCCTTTCAAACAGTCAGAGTCACTTCACATAAAGTTTCTGACCTAAATAACATGTTTGGGTAATGTAGTTGTTTTTCTGTTCTTCTTATTTATATTTAATATAATGGAGAAATCAAGTGATGTCATCATCCTAAATGCATGCAAAGTAATGGATTTTTTTTTTCAGGGAACTTTAAAGAAAAAGGAAAAAAAAGAAAAACAAAATGTTCAGAAATCCAGTGGAAGCAGAAATCATTACCCACTCGGTAAACCTTTATTAGTGGAGAAATTCACCACCAAAAGGTGTTTTAAAAAGGTCTTGAGTTAAGAGATTGTTTTTCATCCGTTTGTTTCTCAGACTAAAGTTTCTGGAGTATCTCCTGACAGCAAATGAGCCTCTGAGCTCTTTCAAAGTGCCAAATAAAGTGCCGAAAGCAGTGAAACATCTGGTGTTTTGTCTGCCTCCTAAACTCCCCTATATTAACTCAGGAAGAAAACCATTCCTTGGTCCCTGAAGAAACTATATAGGCTCGGCTTTTTCTTTATTCATGAGAAGCTCATTGAGAATGCCTCTTGTTTAGACCGTGATTCGATATTTTTTTAATCATGTAATTGTTGCATTACATTATATGTAATTGCATTAAAAAGCACGCAATTAATCTGAACATCTTTGTCCAAGACGAATTTATGCAAATTTCTGATGAGATACATTTCATAAAAATAACCTCAAGGACAAACTCAGAAGCCGATACTTTCACCTTTATTAATCTTGTCCTCATTGTTTAAATAAAGTCTTCTTCTGTAAAATCTCAAAACGAAAACACTGAACAGGAATGTCTGAGCATGTCCTAATTTAAAACAAATACACAACAAACCATTGTATTTGTGCTCACTGTTATCATGCATTTGTTTAGTTGCTGCTCCTGTTTCCGGTTTTTTCTAGAAACAAATTTAAATAAAAAAGGGAGGAAGTTTGAAACTCTACACATTCATCAATTCCCAATAGGCTATTTATAAATGTCTAAAATAAATGTAGTAAAAATTTTAAAGGAAAAAAAAAAAAAAACCAGGCGCCTGCATTGACGTAACTGTAGTATAAAACGGCTTTCATCGGGTCAGGACCTAAATCCACAACCATATCGGCTTAACGAGGCTCAGCTCAACGTCTAAGTCTGACCTTGAAAATCACTGCGTTTGTGTTTTCCTTTCAATTTTTCATCCAGTGGCAGCCCTGCTATGTGTGTAGGTGATAGACACATATAAAGTATATAGGGGCAGGTTGTGGCTTAATGAGCTCTCCTCTCTGATGTGATCAGGTGGAATGACCTTTAAAGAGCATCATAATCATGTTTTATTCCGATGGAAATGTAAACATGTTGTAAAGAACGTAACCCTCAGATCTGCTCCAGTCTAACAGTTATTATTATTATTATGATTATTATTATTATTAACATGAAAAAAATATTTTTATGACTGTCAACTCCTTATCCAGCTTTAACATTTTTAAAAGGAAATGCCAATGTTTTTGTTGCCTTATATTGAAGTCAAGCAACTTTTAAAAAACAAAAAAACTGAGCAGTCCTTCCTTTATGGCTCATCTTTTTTTTTTTTTAAAGTTTTTTTCTTTTTTTAACTGTCACTGTGGTGTGATAGTACAACATGAAAAATATGCATACAGGAGTGTGATTGGCAGCACTAAGACCCTCCTCCTGGCTCTGATTGGTTGCTTGATCGAGCGGTGTATTACTGCAGATGGCAGTATGACCACAGCAGAGGAGCTTGATTTTCCCCCACACAGATTATCTGTCTTAAAAATATACTTTCACAGCATAGTGACAGCTTTGAGAATATATATATATATATATATATATATATATATATATATTAAAAAAACATATTTTTCTCTAAAAGTTTGATACTGGAACTTTAAAATGAGACGGTGATTAAATCCCACAGAAGGTGACTCCTGAGATTGTTACTACTTAGTGTTTAATACAATATTCTTCTCCATCAGCTTGTACTGACAGGATGTACCTGAACTTTTATTTATTTATTTTTACAATTTCTTTCTGCTATCCACGTAAATGTCTGTATGAAGCTGCTGTTGGGTTACGCAAACTCCATTCAGGTTAGTGTAAGTCTGCAGGAGATGCGTGTAACTCTGTGATGCAATGTCCTGTGAAGTGGGGGAAACCTGGACCTGGGGGCTGCGCTGACACACAGGTGTACAAGGCCAAGTTTCAGACTTCAGCATCAGTGGACTTAAAGTTATTATGCATTGGAGTTTTCCTCTCACTACTTTTAACCATTTACTTTTATACTTATTGCTTTGATGTATAGAACAGAGGGCGGTGCAGTGCCAAAGTGTTTTCAGGCTGAATAAAGAAACCGGAAACTACTCCAGACGGTCAGGGATGATGCTGCGTCCCTGCTCCAGCACACCTGAATCAAATGAGTGGTATGTTACCAGGCATTTGCTAAACTTTGCTAAAGAGGTCATTCAGTTAGTCTAAAACAGTGTTTCCCTACCCTGGTCCCCAGGGCACACTGTCCTACATGTTTTAGAGCAGGGGTCTCAAACTCCAGTCCTCGAGGGCCGCAGTCCTGCAACTTTTAGATGTGCCTCTGCTGCACCACACCTGAATAGAATAATTAGGTCATTAGCAGGACTCTGGAGA